>JANAVB010043974.1:0-17500 GCA_029216955.1 Iris pallida | reverse complement strand
AAATAAAATTTATGGTATCAACTTGAAAAAAAAGTTGAGGTAGTAAGTTAAAAGATGGAAATATTTGAGAAAATCAAAGTGCAATTAAGCCAAAAAAAAAATCCCGAGTTTTGGTAGCAAACAGCAAACGGGTAAAAGTTGAACGTATTTAAATGCAAATTATTGTTTAACAATTTCTAAAGGAAAAATTTGAGTGGCACCCCACTTTTTTTACGCTTATTTAAGGTGCACCCCACAAGTTTACATGAATGTACGTGTCACGCCCCAGAACCAGAATACTGGAGAGCGGGGGAATGACTCAGCCAGCTACGTATTACGGGTAGATGAATACCGTATAATACGATCAATGCTGTCTAACCAGACGAGGGGGTGCATACTACATGAAAGTCTTACTATGGTCACTTCACATCTATTGTCTCAATCATTCAAATAAGAAGCAGAAATAGAGAACATGTAAGATAAAGCAGTAAGGCGTCCCAAACGCTCAGTCAAAATGTTCTTGAGATCTGGCTTTACAAAACATAGCCAGATGATATAGCAAGTATACACAATTATTATCAGCTGCAGTCTGACTTAATTACAATTATGTAAAAGTAAGTACAAGACAATCCGACTAACATGTCGGTGCCAAACGGCTAAGTATAAAGGTAAATAACAAAACGAGCGGTGAAGTAAGGAACCCACTCGAGTCCTCCTGCAATCATTCTCCTAGTGTTGACCATCTTGGAGGTAGAAGTAAGCTGGATCCTCGGGGACCGGCTCTAAATCTGGCCATGCAAAACCAGAGAGGTTAGACCTCTAATAGCAAGTACCACAAGGAAGGACGATATGAAGGACTAAACCAGTAAGTAAGAGAATATAATAATAGATCTCTGCTTCCCACTAGGATTCGCATAACATCACGACACTTCGAACCAACCTCCCAACCAAACAAGGACAGAAGTTGGCCCATCATGTCCTGACATTCTGATCATCTCAGTAGGCAACAGAGTAGATACAGTACACAAACAAATCATCTTGAACGGCCAATCAATTCCTACGGCTTGCTATTGTGAGTCCCAAGTTATCCTGGAATTATGCAATTAGGGATTCCTCAGTTCTTACTATGTGCGAGCAAGGCTAGTCTATCCAATCAATCAATTGCGCCAATCATGTAATTAGACGAGTCCCAGCGGGACGCCCGCCGTTAATATAGCATGTACAATAATATAAGCAGATACTGTTCCCTGCCCGTGTGACAGATTTACGGTATCCGTCGGAACCAGCCGGCCTGTCGGGCACTACTAGTCCCAAGAGGGCTGCCATGTAAGAACTCGGGAATCCATTCTCTCCATGCCATCATTATTTTATTTAACTTAAAGCCTCTATATTGAGCGAAATCCCATACCGTAGATCATGGTCATTCAAATGTGTACTTTGTACGGGGTACGATATGCGCAACTCTACAACGATACCCGTGCGGCTATGTTGTAGGTCTTACATAGCGTAATGCAACAATCAAATCTAACCACGGAGTAATCATGCCTTGACCATAAAGTACACATGCTGTTTTTGTAAGATAAATAAATAAATAATTAAATAAATAATTTGAACCCTGCATGTGCCTGTACGCCAATATTCGGGATCGGCTAATCGAGTACAATAGTTCATTACATGAACGTGTCTCATTCATTCATTTCAATAAGACGACTAGCCAGTCTCTTAGTTCCAACTAGGAACACATGATCAATTATTAGTCAATGTCACAATCATTATCAATGGTGACAAGGCATGAAAGTCAATTAGTATTACATGGGGTCGAGCCTATAACTCCTCAGAGTTAAGTTCTAGTCATACTGGGTATCCATGGATCAATCAAGACACATGACACATTCCACATAACAATCTGTATTAACAATATTAACATATCATGATTTATCAAGTTCATGCAAAAAGGCGTAAGGATATAATAGAAGAATTATCATGCCATCATTAAATGAATAATTATAGAACAATTAAAACACCCAGGTCAAGAAGTCACGCCAACAAGTCTATGCTAAGACCAAAAAGTCACGCAAAAAGTCTATGCTTAAGACCAACAAGTCACGCTAAGTCTAGCTGGGGTGAGCGTGGAAAATGGGTGTGAACAGTGAGCGTGAAAAGTGATACACGTTGGCAAGCGTGAGCGTGAAGGGAAATTCACGCAGACTCAAGTGAGCGTGAAAAGGTGACAAGAAATCCACGCACGCAAGGATGTGCCTGACTAAAAATACACGCACGCTCATGGATGTGTGCGTGACTGAAAATACACGCACGCTCATGAGAGCGTCAGCGTGACTAAAAATACACGCACGCTCATGGATGTGTGCGTGACTGAAAATACACGCACGCTCATGAAAACGTCAGCGTGACTAAAAATACACGCACGCTCATGGATGTGTGCGTGACTGAAAATACACGCACGCTCATGAAAACGTCAGCGTGACTAAAAATACACGCAAACACGTAAAAACGCGTGCGTGACTGGGCTGATGTTTTACGCGAGCACGTAAGAACGTGTGTGTACAACATTTTCCGAACTCCAAGTACTATGGAGCCTTCGCTCCAGTGCCAGAGAAATACACGCAAAGTTGGTGGACCAAGAACCCATGAACAGCCGAAATACTACAACTTAGATCTAGAGAAAACAAGCCATAGGAATCGAAAATGCTAAGAACTAATCTCTCTCAGGATCATGAGAGGAAGCCAAATGAACCAAAAAATAATGGGTGAAGGAGAAGCAAGTTTGCACTTGCCTACTGCTGCTACTGGTTAGGTGGAGAAGTAATGAGGAAGGAGAAGAAGAAGTAAATGGTGAAGAAGAAGTAAATGAGGAGAGAGAAGGGAGAGGGTGGCTTTAAATAGGGGGAGTGGTGGTAGGTGGGGTGTTGGGCCGGGTCTGTCCACCAGGAACCCGAAAGACTAACTAAAGCAGAGAATAAAATGCAGGTAATAAAATTGCAGAAATAAAATTACAGGAAATTAATTAACATGAAAATTAAAGAGCAGATAATAAAACTGCAGGAAATAAAGTGCAGAAAATAAAATGCAGATAATTAATTAACATGAAGTTATAGGAATTTAAATACAGGATAATACATGATAAAAATTTAAATAAATACATTCAAGCAATATACGTATTAAAATACGCATACTGGGAACGGGGAGTGACAGTATGACACCCCCCACTTTGGACGGTTTCTGTCTAAAACGAACGGTCAAATTTTTTTTGACGAAAATACCCTTGTCTCCTTTTGTGTGTCCTCTCTTTCCGTCACACGTGGCTGCCCGTCCCCCGTCCCCAGCCGTGCTCGGCCCCCCTCCACGACGTCGTCGCACTCCCCCCCTCCCCAACCTCGTCGGACCCCTCCGGCCATCACCACCACCACCATCACCAACATCATCACCATCATCATCCCCACCACCATCAACCATCATCACCCCCCTCCCGCTCCGCACCCCACCCCCCCTGCCCCCCCTCCCGCTCCGTCCCCTAGCAGTAGCGTGCGGTGGCGGCGATAGCAGTAGCGCGCGACAGCGACGGCAGCAGCAGAAGCGCGCGGCAGTGGGGGCTAGGGGGCGGAGCTGAAGGGGGGGGGGGGGGCAGAGCGGGAGGGGGGGGGGCGGTGATGAGAGCAGCAGTACCAAATCAAAGAGAGCAGCATCAGTATCAAATCAAAGAGAGGGGAAGAGAGTAGCAGTACCAAATCAAAGAGAGAGTTTAATTAACAACCCAGCTCCACCCGCTTAATCCTCAGCCATGGCTCCGGGTCGAGAGGGGGAAGCTGTCAAAGCTCTCCTCCCACTGCCCATCGTCCATGTAAGCTCACTTCCTCCTCCCATTGACTTTCTCTTCGTTCCAGATTCGGAAAGTTGCTTCCTTTATTGGAAAAGTTGTCGGGGCGAGGTCGGGGAGGGGGGCCGAGGAGGGGGGGAGAAGCTGCCGGCGGGGAGGAGGGCTGCCGGCGGTAGCAATGGGAGAGGGGGGTCGCAAGTGTTGGGTAGGGGCATAACGAGAGGGTATTTTCGTCCAAAATAAATGGTCAAAGGAGTTGACCGTTAGTAATAGACGTTTTTCGTTAAAGTGGGAGATGTTATACAATATTGTAAAGTTGTGGGGTGCACCTTAAATAAGCGTAAAAAAAAAGTGGGGTGCCACTCAAATTTTTCCATTTCTAAACGATATCGAAACTTCTGCCAACTGAAAACCTTCCAGGGAAGCAAGCTCGATCTTTTTCTTATACTTTCCCTCTCCCCCATTTTCTTTCAAACCAAGCACATAATGGCGGCGAGAGCAGCAGCGGCTGCTGCTGCGAGAACGGCGGCTGCGAGAGCACCACCGCCGCCGATGGCTCCGGCGACGTCGGCTTCGGCGGAGGGGTACCAGTACCCATGGAAAGAGAAGCTCGATAGGTTCAAGGGAGACCTATCGAAAGGGGTCTGGGGCTACTGGCATCTCGGAGCCTGGAAGCCCCTCGGTATCAGCGCCCGCAAGCGCGCGAGGCTCCGGAAGGAGGTCCTCCTCGCCGGAGAGTACGTAAAGATCCAATCTATATCAATTTTCCTTGCTTTTTTGTGTGATTATTTAGGGTTAGGATTTTAGGGATTGGTCGTACGATCCGCCGAAGGGAGAGATGAAGACCAAGAGGAAGGGGCACAAGTGCGATCGGATTTCCGCCGAAAAGTGAGAATTTTTCTTTTTCTTTTTCTACTCGTTTTCTGATTCTAAGGATTATTGGTGGTTTAGGGTTTTGATATTGGATGTTGAAATTTTTATCAGGAGGGCGAACACTGTGGAGTTGATGAAGAAGATGCCGCAAATGCTGCTGGATTATAAGGTCTGCAAACTTTCTTTATGTTTCTTAAAAAGAAGTTATTTAGGGTCTGCTTGGTAACGGTGTTTTCACCGATTTTGAGGTGTTTTTGAACCGACCGTTTATGAAAACCCCTGCTTGTTAATTTTTTTGAGGCACTGATTTTGGTCGGCTCAAAAACTCCCAAAACCGGTGTAATGTATTTTTGGGTGGCTTTATAAACACCCAAAATCGGTGGGTTTTGAGCGGCTCTATTTTTTTATTCCATTTATATCCTCACAAAATATATATAATTATAACTACTGATACCCTTCCCTATTTAATCTATTGTGTAAAAGACTTTCAGAACCGCTCGTTAGTGAATTACCAAGCATGAATTGGACTGGTTTAAAAGCCGCTACTTAAAAACCACCCAAAACCGGATACCTCATAACCGCTCATAACCGGTACTCTAAAAACACCTCATAACCGCTACTCCTACAATTGCCAACCAGACCCTTAGGGTTTGTTATTCCCGAGACGTAATTTTCGATGGAAAACAGAAAAACGAAACAGTTGTCTCAATAGCAACAACTTTTCGTAGCAACACTTCAAAGAAGGTGCACTACAGAGATCCTTGGAGGATTCTGGATAACAAAAATCTAAAGAGATTTCGTTACAACATCAAACGAAAGTAGAGCTTCTTTTAGGAAGGTACAAATCGAGTTGCTAGCAGCAGCAGCGACGAAAGCCCACAAGAAGTATCTGATTAGATTAGAGAAGAAGAGAAGGAAAGAAGAAAGACTGCTTTGCTAGGGTGATAAGATCACCGATGCTCAAAGCAAGATTCGCCTATATACGATCCGCTTCCAGGAACCAGCAAGTTCTAGAGAACTTCTGGAACGCTCGTCAGTCAATATTTGAGACTTGAACGGGCTTCCTGGACTTTATGGACTCCTTTAACTCTCTTCTTTGGTGCCCCTTTCAAAGGAGGCCAAGGGGCTCTATTTATAGAGTGAAGTGAGACTTTACCTCCTCCTATCCGATGTGGGACTAAAACACCAATACTAAAAAATAGAGTTTGATATTTTAGATCATCCCACAATCAACATAGAAGTGTGCCAGTCCACGCCTACCCCCCAAACACTCCTGTGCATGTACGAGACATCCTGGAGTCCGTGTCCGAGTCCGCACAACAAAAATCAACTTACATCTTTGTTGGAATTAATCCTTTTTTCTTCCAGGAAAATACTCCCACATGACACACACTTGTGCCCCACCACATCTCATGTGCACACCTCAACACAAGCAATGCATTAGATTGAGATACCATTTGGTGTAGCCGATGTGGGACTATCTTTCTTAGTCCAAAGGCAAAACCACCAATAATCTCCCATATATCTCAATATATGGGTTAAGCGTTCCCCACAGTGACTGTCCATCATGCATTAGGAGAGATGTCGCTACGACTTGAATGTTCCCGCATAGGTTAAAAAATAGCATAATACAAGAATGGACTAAGCCTTGAATTCTGCACCATAACTGTAATTCTTCTTACTCACATAATGACATTAACTGTGCTTCTGGCTGTACATTAAAGGCCTTGTGACGGCCTGGTTTCAGTGTATAATTTTTGGGAGTCTACAAGTTTACCCTCAAGAGACGGTCTGATATCTCTGTCCATACACTATAGGTGAGTTCTTTATAAAGAGTCATGGCATGAAGCATTGCGCTTCTTTGCGGTGCTACGCCGCTATGACATGGCTTAAAGCCGAGGCTTTACCCCATCTGGGTACCTCATCGTAGTGTCATACTACTGTAGCATGAGGTCACAAGCCTCTTTGTAGTGAGAAATTACCCAACATGAAGCCTTGCGTTTTACGCTGCTATGACATGGCTTGCGAAGCCGAGACTTTACCCTACCTGGTACCTCTTCGTGGTGTTATGCCACTGTAACATGAGGACATCGTCCTCTTTGTAGTGTTGTCTACCTCTCTTTATTACGATTATCATACAACATTTGGCTACCTGCCTATTTGCGGTGCTACTCCGCTGTGACTTGGCTCACAAAGCCGAGACATTACCCCTAACCGAAAACCTCATGGTGGAGTCACCCCGCTATAGCATGGAGTTACACTCCTTGTAGTGCTGCGCTACCGTGCTTCCTGTAAAGCACTCCAGACATTCACTCTGCCTGAGAACTCATTAAGGCATTTAAGCCAACCTTCCCACAGGATTCGTTTTTCGCAGAAAACAACAGTAGACAACAGTGGTTATAGGTCCGTAACCTCTCCATACCACAGAGGACAAGTACCCACCGTTCATGATATTCTTCCGGTTAATAGTCCTCCCTTGAACTAAAAGCTAGATACCTAGTAGATTTCTCTTTGAACTAATAGCATAAAATTTTATGGTAGGAATGTAATAACACAATATCAGAATGCCTTCAAGCACATTTTATAAGCTGTGTCATCGACCAGCTGGCGCTTGAGGTCCTTGGTGAACGGATCCGCCAGGTTCTCCTGACTCCGAACATCAATCACTGCAATACGTCCCTCTTGATGAGATCGTGTACTGCTCTGTGCTTCAACCGCACAGTCCTCTTCTTCCCGTTGAAGAGGTCATTTGATACCACCGCCGCAGTCGCCTGGTTGTCGTAGTATATCGGTATCCCTGGTATTTGTGCCTCAACCACTGGAAGATCATACATGAGCTCCCGAAGCCAATCTACTTCCTCCGCTGCGGTATCAAGTACAAATAACTCAGATTCCATGGATGACCGCGAGAGCATAGTCTGCTTTTTCGATTTCTACGATATAACAGCTCCACCCATTGTGAAAATGTATTCACCTGTAGACCTCTCGCTCTCCACTTCTGAGCACCAGCTGGCATCACTGAAGCCTTCCACTACCGACGGATCTCCGCTGTAGTGCAGTACATATGTCTGAGTCTTCTTGAGATATCTCATAACCCGTTTCACAGCTTTCCAGTGCTCAATGCCTGGGTTGCTCATGAAATGACTCAGCATTTCCACGACGAAAGCTATGTCAGGCCTTGTGGCAGTAGTAGCATACATCAAACTCCCGATTACGCTTGCATACTCCAGTTGCCTGACGCTTTCTCATGAATTAGGCTTCAGCTTCAGATCACACCTGTACGGCGTATCGATCCCTGGAATATCCTGATACCCGTAACGAGTGATCATCTTCTCAACATAATGAGACTGTGACAGCGCTAGTTCAGAGTCTGTCCGGATGATCTTGATCCCTAAGATCACATCAGCTTCCCCCAAGTCCTTCATACTGAACTTGCTCGTGATGAACTTCTTTGTCTCCGTGACACAGCCCATATCCGTACCTAGGATTAGCATGTCGTCTACGTACAGACAAATGATCACACCTCTTCCATCAGTGAACTTCGTGTAAACACACTTGTCCGTCTCGCTGACCATGTAGCCATTTTACCTTATAACCTTGTCAAATTTCTCATGCCACATCTTGGGAGCCTGTTTAAGACCGTACAAAGATTTCACAAACTTGCAGACTTTGTCTTCAAGACCCTTTACGACAAATCCCTCTGGCTGTTGCATGTAAATATCTTCGGTCAGCTCGCTATTTAGGAAAGCCGTTTTCACATCCATCTGATGTATCACCATCTTATGTATTGCTGCGAGAGCAATCAACATTCTGATGGTGGTCATCCGGGCTACTAGAGTATACGTGTCAAAGTAGTCAATCCCCTGCTTTTGAGAAAACTCCTTGGCTACCAACCTAGCCTTGAACTTGTCAATAGTTCCGTCTGCTTTCATCTTCTTCTTGAAGATCCATTTTCATCCGATGGGTTTCGCTCCTTCAGGAAGATCAATCAACACCCAAGTGTTATTTGAGGTGATGGAATCAATTTCATTGTCAATCGCCTCCTTCCAGAAAACCACGTCTCTGGTCTTCATCGCCTCATCATAGGTAAGCGGATCTGCTTCCACATGATAGGTGACAGTCATTTCCGAAGTCCTTCGGCCTCCTCACACGCTTCGCTGACAGCTCAGCGAGTTCTGGTTCAACCGTTGTTTCAACAACATCTTCTTGGACTACTTCTTTATTGAAAACTTCAGTTTCTTGCGCACCCTCATTGTTCTCCGATATATACGCAAGAACAATATTCTTGTGCCTTGCAAATTTGTCTTCAAAATATTCAGCATCGCGAGATTCGATGATATGATTTGACTCAATATCAAGAAATTTCCGAGCATCACTCTTCTCGGCATACCCTAAGAAGATCGTCTTCATAGTCCTTGTTTCTAGCTTCTGAATCTTCAAATCCGGAAGCTTCACATACGCCAGACTCCCCCACACTCGAATAACATTCAAGTTGGGTCTGACCTTGAACCAGAGTTCATAAGGAGTGACATCGGAAGTTGCATACGGTACTCTATACAGAAAGAGAGTAGCAGTAAGCACTGCTTCGCCCCAAAAGCAATTTGGAAGACCCGCAGTCAACAGCAATGAGTTCATCATCTCTGTTAACGTTCTGTTCTTCCTTTCTGTAACACCATTAGATTGAGGGGAGTACGGAGCAGTCGTCTCATTAACAATTCTATGTTCTCTGCAGAACGATGAGAATTCATGAGACCTATACTCTACATCTCGATCACTTCTGAGTAGTTGTAGATCGTTTTAACGTTCAGTTTCAGCCCTGAAGTCTCTGAACTACTCGAATGCTACATCCTTCTACTTGAGAAGTCATGAGAGCATGCACTTTGAGAAACACTTCGAACCGGCCTCTGTGGAGAATTGATAAAAGTCACAAATATCTGAGTGTACTAACTCCAGATGATCAGTACTTTAGTTCAATCGTCTGAGCAGTTCCCAACAGTCTTGTGTTTGCACATACCTTAAAATCCTCCACCTCCTTACCCCCACATTCTGAAGATAAGGTCCCGGTAGGACAGCTTGAGTCTGCTTCTATCATAGAACAACTCTCAGTCCATTCAATGAAGTAACTTCATCGCCATTAGCAGAAGTTCGAACATCCCTTCAGCACCGAACATCTTTTCGAAGCATGTTCCTCGCCAAGAAATTACCATCTGGCTAGTACGAATGTCCATCTTTCAAGTCTGTATTAGATAACAGACTTCCTGAGATCGGATCTTCGGAAATCTCTGGTACGTATAACACGCATTCCAGTGTCCTTGTCGGTGGTTCATAACCACTGTCTCGATTTTCAAATATTCTGCTAGGTACATGTTCGCCATCGAGACCTTCGTCATAACACGACTCGTCCTTGGTGAACAGCTCCTTCGAGAGCACACGTGGTCAGATGCACTAGTGTCAGACCACTAGTCAGCTACCACGCTAGATAACTCAACCTGTGCAACAATAGCAACCAAGTTAAGTAATCAAAATAACCAAGTTCAGCCATACTTGCTATTTTGGTTTGGGCTTTGATTTGCATTCACTCTTGTAGTGGCCCTTCTTGCCACAGTTAAAGCAAGTCACGTGGGACTTGGACTTCTGTTGCTTGAACGAAGGACCCTTCACTTTCAGATTAGTGGAGTCCTTCTTGTGATGAGAAGCCACCTGCTTCCCCTTGAACTCTCTTGTCTGCACTAAGTTGGCCTTAGCCTGTTGTTTGGACAGAGAGTCCATCTTCTGTTGAGATCGCATTTCGTCCTCAACGTGGATCTCTTGTAGAAGATCTTCCAAGCTAATGTCCAGCTTCTTCCGATGCATTCTAGCATAGAAGTTGCTCCAACCAGCAGGAATTTTCGAGACTATCCCTCCAACAACAAACTTGTCGACGAGGGGCATCTTCTCGTCATCTAACTTCTGGCGCAACTTCAGGAATTCCTTCACTTGAGGTAGCATCGCCATCTCGTCTTCGAAGAGCCACTTGTGGTACTTCTCGACGATGAAGATTTAGGACCTGTTCTCATCATTTTCATATCGCTTACCCAATGAATCCCAGATCTCTTTGGCTTTCACCTTCTTGGAATATGACTCTGCTAGAGAGTCTTCCATAGAATTGAGAATCAACAGTTTACAGATGCTGTTTTCTCTCTTCCATTTGCTCTGCTTGACGAGTGCAGCAACAATAGCATCGGCAGTTCCTCCTTCTGGAATCGTCGGTTCATCCTCAATCAACACATGGTCCACGATTTGAAGATTAAGGGTGACCTTTCTCTTCCAGATTGAAATGTTCTCCGTCGAATTTCTCCAACTTGTTAAAGCTGGTATCGATGAGAGAAGCACGAGAGTTTTCCATCTTCTAATCTTGCTTTGAGATTGTTATTCCCGAGGCATAATTTTTGATAAAAAACAGAGAAACGAAACAGTTGTCTCAATAGCAACAACGTTTCGTAGCAACACTTCAAAGAAGGTGCACTACAGAGATCCTTGGAGGATTCTGGGTAACAAAAATCTAAAGAGATTTCGTTACAACAGCAAACGAAAGTAGAACTTCTTTTAGGAAGGTACAAATCGAGTTGCTAGCAGCAGCAGCGACGAAAGCCCACAAGAAGTATCTGATTAGATCAGAGAAGAAGAGAAGGAAAGAAGAAAGAGAAAGGATGCTTTGCTGGGGTGATAAGATCACCGTTGCTCAAAGCAAGATTCCCCTATATACGATCTGCTTCCAGGAACCAGCAAGTTCTAGAGAACTTCTGGAACGCTCGTCAGTCAATATTTGAGACTCGGACTTTCTGGACTTTATGGACTCCTTTAATTCTCTTCTTTGGTGCCCCTTTTAAAGGAGGCCAAGGGGCTCTATTTATAGAGTGAAGTGAGACTTTACCTCTTCTCCTATCCGATATGGGACTAAAATACTAATACTAAAAAAATAGAGTTTGATATTTTAGATCATCCCACAATCAACATAGAAGTGTGCCAGTCCATGCCTACCCCCCAAACACTACCGTGCATGCACGAGACATCCTGGAGTCCGCGTCCGAGTCCGAGTCCGCACAACAAAAATCAATTTACATCTTTGTTGGAATTAATCCTTTTTCCTTCTAGGAAAATACTCCCACATGACACACACTTCTGTCCCACCACACCTCATGTGCACACCTCAACACAAGCAATGCATTATATTGAGATACTCACCATTTGGTGTAGCCGATGTGGGACTATCTTTCCTAGTCCAAAGGCAAAACCACCAACAGGGTTTTAGCTTTCAATTGGGAAAGTATAAAGAATATGAATTTAACCCTCAATCCTCGCCACAACTTTCAAGTTTTGTTGTAGTGGAAGTCTTTAATGTGGAATTGAAGAAAAGTAGGTTCAAATACTCTAAAGTGCATTTAAAGCAGATTTTTTGAAAAACTATACCGTTCCATGAATCTGGCTTTCAGACCATAAAATGGGCATTCAACCGACGATACCTGTTAGAATAATCAAATATTTAACCTCCCCAAAAGTTTTGAGTTTTTGGCGTTGTGGCAAGATCTTTAACAATGATGTGTGGTACGTATAATCCAAGATTCTTGTTGTACATGAATACGACACGGCACAATATGGATACGAGCAATATCAGCACTGCCCGAGCATATTTTGGAGTGTGTGTCGTGTGACTCGTGTCTAATATGTGTCAAACACTACACGAAGTGCCATTGTTTCCTACATTCTTGCTTCTAGAAAACCATCATGACTGTCGAAATTTTGAAATTTTCGATGAACATAAATTGAATAAAACTTCGTTGTTTCACCTCGACGAACAATTTGGCTCCTTGGTCGTCTTGTCATCATTCCTAGGAGAATTACATACAACAGGATGGGTATTTTTTTTAGCACATAAGTTTGTATAGAATTGAAGAGTCTTAACAGAAGCGAAGAATAGCAACAAGCCAAAGAGTTCAGGTAAATGAAGATGGAATGTAGGTAAATGACAAGTCACGAAACTAGGTGTACCTTATACCATAATTTGCAGTTTCGTCCGATACCGATCCGATATCTATACGGTTTGGCATGTCCCGATCCGATACCAAACCGGTACCGATACTGACCAATACCGACATTGGGGGTCTCCTTTTCAGTCATTTCGACAAAGAAAATTGAATGAAAAAGATCAATCAGCAAGAGTGTAAAAGCATAGTAAGGTTGTAAAAGAAAAAAACTTATCTATCGCAGGTAAACTAAACGGTAAGGGTGACTATTATTTCATTTAATTTCAAACTTACCAGAAAGAACACAGAATTAAAATTATGCTTAAATATATAAAATATGTTTCCTATAATTTTAATAATGTGTTAATAATTATTCGTTTTCCGATACGAAAAATATGATACTCCGCTCCGAAACAGCCTATCCCGATACTCATAGGAAGGGTGATACCGATTCTGATTCCGATACTGCGAACCTTGCCTTATACATGGCAACAAAAATTGGAATCCTCGACTGCAGATATGGGATTGATAAAAACTAGGTACAACTTGGCGGTTAAAAGTTCACGTAGGGACTTAACTAAGAGAATCCAGGTTTAAATGTGCGTTGGCTCGCTCTTGTTCCTGATAAAATTGCTTTATCCATAGGCTCAAGTCATCTAATCCCTTCAATCTCTAGTGTCTATCACTCTATTGTCTAAGAATCTTTTGGATTCCCACTTTTTTTTTGGCAACATACAGGTTTAGTAAGTGCTTGACAGCATAAAACTTTTTATTCTGGCCTCTAATTCGTTGTCAAATGCTCCCTCAAACACAAAGGTGTCTAGTATGAGGAAAGGGTGTGATATTAACTGAATGTGTACATGTGTGACATTTGTCCCGTGTCTCCCACCCAGGCCCTTGGCTTGTGGGAGCCTTAGTCTATTGATTGTTGGTGCTGGTCTTTTAGGATATCAGTTGTAATGCTGTTTCAAAGTATTCTAGTTGCACCATAGGCATACCTACTCTTTGTTGCAGATCTTGTTACGCATATTGTGGAATCCGTTTGGTATCAATGATCCAAAACCAAGGTTTACAGTTCGGCCAATACTAACACCCAGGGGCGGATCCAGAATAAAATTCTACTGGGGGCACAATCATAAGGTGTTCAGAGATAGCACCTCAAAAAATTTGAACATATAAAAACAAAGTATATAATTGAAAATTGAACATACAACCACTCCTAACAACCCCAAACAAAGGACTAATTTTTAGTACAAAATGTAAAAATTGTTCTCTACGAGTTTTTATACAATAATGATTGCGAATTGTAAAAATTGTAAATTGAAGACAAAATCATTCGTGATTGAAAAAATTGTAAAAATTGCAAATTGAAGACAAAATCAAATGATTGCAAATACCTGCAAAGCCAATGACAACTCATTCGTGATCCCCAATAAACTTAGCTTCTAATTTTTTTCGGGTTGGGTTTGCTGGTTGCAACTTCCTTCTAATTTTTTTTTATGTGTGGGGCCCGACGCATGTTGTTTGCTTTGACTGGGGGCACACAGAACCCCCCCCCCCCCCCCCCCCCCCCCCCCCCCCCACCAATCCAAAGCAAATGAAAACTACTAAAAAAATTTATTTTACTGGGGGCCCGCCCCCCAGTGACCCCACATGCATCCGCCCCTGCTAACACCTATAAGTCGTATCGTTTTGACATGTTTCAATCCAATATTACGCCTATCGATATTGGCCAATACCGACATTTGGTATCTCTTTTCCGGTCAATTCAACATAAAATTATACCTAAAAGTATCATCAACATTAGGTTATTATATTTTAGTACTTTCTGGCTTTCAAAAAGCAAAAAAAATTGAATTTCTCATTAGAAACCCATTGAAACTACCGAAACCATCAATACATATACTTATAAGAAGGGTTGCAAGCCAAGTCCAATGCTGATATTGCAAACCTTGATTAAAATCATAGTTAGCAGTATCAGCCGATATCAATCATATACGACCAACAATACGGTTTGCCATGTCCTAATCCGATACTGACCGATTCCAATACTGACCAATACCGACATTAGGTGTCCCTTTTTCGTTAATTCGGAAAAAATTGAATGAGAAAATCAATCAAAAGGACATAAAAACATACTAAGTTTGTAAAGCATATAAAATAAAAACTTATCTATCGCAGGTACCAATCGACAATGGTGATTACTATTTATTCAATTTCAAAACTACTAAAAAAACAACACAAAAATACTTAAAATTATGCTTAAATGTATAATTTTTTTTTTCTTTCAATTTTTTAATTTTTAATAATTATTTTCTTTCCGTTACCAAAAAAAATCCGATACTCCAATCCATAAACGTCGATATCCGATCCCGATACTCATAGAAAGGGCCCGATACCAATTCCGATACTGATACTGCGAACTTCACGTGGTTCTTTATTTTTCTTAATAATTGAAAATGAGTTTTTATTTAGGATACTTTCTTTTGTATGATCCCAAAATTTGAGATAAAGGCTTTGTTGTTGTTTTAATATGATATGATGTATTATGCAGAGAATAGAAAAATGATTCGTGATATGTATCATAAAAGATCAGATTTCTTTCCTACTTGAAAGGGCATGAATATACCAAGCTCCATAAGCGACATCCTAATCATAGAGGAGAGTAATAGACTTAATAGCCAGAGGATCTTGTACATGCTACACCATCTCAAGTAGATTGGGTTGAAGTATTTTCACATTAGGATTTTTCAATATTTATGTTTTTCGCTGATGAATTAGAAATACGAACATTAAGCCAAGTAGCAGAATAAGTGAAGAAAGAAAACGAGGCAATGAATGGTCAGCCAGGAAGTCAATTTCAGTACAAATTTCTTTAATACCTCCTGGATTCTGTTGACGTGCATCTATTTGATAATTTGCATAGTATTACCTGTTAAGAGCTTAAACAACTAATTAAAACTAAGTTTTCAAAGTTAGCTTTCCCTTCAAAATGAGAGCGATTTTTTTTATTTTATACTCTAATTTTCCCTTTAAAATTCATTTTATACTCTAATTTTCACTTTAATAATTTGCTATTATTTTGGCTTTCCGAAACCAAGAACTCTGGAACACCAATCCGAAACTGCTGGAACCACCAATACCGATACTTATAAGGGTCCGAAACCCATTGGTCCGAAACTGATTCCAATTCCGCGAACCTTGCAGTAACATTGTTCTACCTTTCTTCTCAATAATCCAACGATGTTGTTGGACTTCTTATTACCTTTTGTAGGCAATATATATTTGCACACACGTGTACACGTGCATGCGTGTGCACATGTGTGTTTCTTATGATTTATCCTTGTTATCACAATATGTAATGTATTCTAGTCATGACAATATGTAACTTGAAGATGGTCGTTTGCCATTAAGAAAGACAATGTTGAAGGTTTCCATGAAGATAGATAAGTTGAAGGAGAATATTATGGAATGACATTGAGATTATCTTGGATCATGTATGAAAGGGATGCCAGATTGCAAAACATAAATGATAGTATAGGAACAAATCTGTAGCTAGATATCAATGGAAATTATGAGGTACACAGTTTTTTTTGCATTCCACCAGTCCTATCTTTGGATGGAAATTACAAATGTCAATTAATTTCTGACAAGTATTCTAATAGATGGTCATTCAGCAGTTCTGTGGCTACGTATGAGCGCAAAAAATAAGTAACGTTAATTCTTCTCATACATTTTAGGTTCATTTCTATTCTGGTGGGTTTCTATATACACACTTAGGATTAATTAATTAGGGTTACTTTTCCTAAACGTGTCTTATTCACAACCCTTTACACTGTGAAGGATATTGATGTTCTAAGATACATATCATGAACCATTTTTATTATATCCAAACACCACCAACAACAAAGCCTTTACCCACCTTCTTTAACCCACATTTTGGGTTCAGCTAAAAGCAGCTCTCCTCTCCCTCTGAGTGGCCACACTCCTCCCTCCCCTTCTGGACGCGCACAATATTCCTCAATTGGGATTAGGACATTTTAGTTAAATTTTGAAATGAATAATGAATTTGATTAGGATTATTACTGGACGAGCATTTTGAACTTCTAATGCTTACCATTAACTCTAGCTTGCAAAAGAGCAAATCGTTCATGGTATTTAAGTGAAAAATAAAGTTCCTGGTACGAACTTGCCAAGTCAAATAGCACATATTTATGTGTCCAAACGTGAAAGTATAGAGTATTTAATTGAAACCAGCCATGCAATTATAAGACGGGAGTCACTATGGTCACAACTCCATGTTACTTTTTTTGGTCATAATTTGTAGTGTTGTCAATTATATTTCTTTCTGCAGATGACACTTAAAATACAGCTAAATTGCACGTATCTTTATCATAACGTGATTCTTGATCAGGAATACCTTTACAATTCTCGTGATTTGACTTAAATATTTGTCCATTGAAATCAAATATTACTTTCTAGCAAATCATATGATGTCAATTGGCAATTTATTCACTTGGTTTCCTTCCAAAAGGAATATCTTAGAAGATAAGGTTTCCTATTCAACTACAAGTCGATAAATTTTCTACTCATGGTAGAAAATGTCTTGGAAGTGATTGATACCCCTGAGCCCTGATGACTGTTGTTGTGTCATCAGTCGTCTATCACATGCTTTATGATGTCTCAATCACATGCTTTATCATTTTGATTTCATTCGTATTTGTTTTGCTTTCCGTACAAGTTAATCCTCTCATGAAATTGTTCAGATGCTTAAATTGATCATGTCATTCTTTATCAGTAGTTGCTGAAA
>JANAVB010043973.1:0-19969 GCA_029216955.1 Iris pallida | reverse complement strand
ACTAAAAAAACTAGTTCCAAATAAAGTATGAGTATTTTCTCCACGAATTTCATTAACTATCAATGTGATCGTAACTAATCATGATTAATTCCTACTGCTTTTTGCGACGACTACAGACCTCTACACATCGTCCCTATCTAAGTTGACCGTCCTGGACCCAATGGAACTATCGTGCCACCATCAGAGGTCACCTTGCATAGTTGTGTACCGAAGTTGTAAATTGTGCCATGATCATTGCACCACCGCGGGCGCCATACCAGGCAAGACACCTTGCCTTTACTGTTTAATTCCTTGCTCAATATCATGCATGTTTTTACTTATTCTAGAAAATATAAATTGTACTTGCAAATTATTATATGTTAGTTGCATATGGCTTAGAGTTAAGGGACCACCTTTGTTTGTGTCGCATTCATTGGCCCGACACTTGTGTATTACGAGTCACGAGTCTCATATAGATCTCGGACGTACGTATCGACTGGCCATCGGTGCGCACATGCCGTGCGATAGGCAATAACTGCTAAATAGTTATTGTCTAGAAGACTTAGCGACTTAGCAGTTATTAGGAATGTCGTGATATGGATTCAGCACGAGTAGTGCATGGGAGGGTGAAGACAGTTATTAGGCGCAGGCTTTCACACCTTTACTTTTCTCTAGATGCCATTTGTGACTCAGTCGAGAGACTAGTACCGTGCATTTATTTAATTTTCTCTAGATGCCACTAGTGCCTCGGTTGAAACACAAATGTGCCGTGCATTTACTTTCCTCTAGCTGCCGTTAGTGACTCACCCAAGAGCTAGTGGCCGTGCATTTATTTTTCTCTAGACGCCCATTAGTTCTCGCTCGAGTGCTAATGGGCCGTGCATTTACTTTTCTCTAGACGCCACTAGTGCCTTGGTTGAAACGCTAACGTGCCGTGTTTCTAGCTTCGGGAGCCCTTGTGTGGAACGTTGTCTTCAAATTACATTTTACATAGAATGGTTAAGACCTTTATTTGTGTAGTTTTCTGTTGAGCTTTATTTATTCAGTTATTGGCATGATATTATGTGTCTTGTTACGTCCCTCTGAGGACCTGGTTATCTCTCCAGGTGTGTGCTATTGTCTTTCGCAGGTGCTTTAGCTCTAGCCGACCATCTCTATTTCTTCGAGGATGATTGCGCTTGGATCGTCATCGCTCGCCAAAATATTTAATCTATCATGTACTTTTCCTTTACTTGTTGGTAGTGGATTTGTCTCCGCCCAACATATTGTATCAAGACAAATTCATTCTCATTACATGATATCTTTTATTCATTTATTTTGTGTGGATGAGATTAGTTATGGTTCTACTGCATTTTACAGCTTATGTATTCATACGAGGGTTCCATATATTGGAGTATACTTGTATGAATACAGCTGGCATGTCTACGTTCCTAGTCCTACGTATTTTGGGACTGGGGCGTTATACTCTATTTATGTGTCGGGAAACACTTTTGTAAACATGTAAATATTTCCATTCATACAAGAACCACCACTATAAGAAAGATAGCCATCACATGCTAGGCCAAGCATGTGATGTACTATATACAACAGGAACCACTCCTACAAGCAAGATAGCCGTCACTGCTAGACCAAGCGTACGACGTACCGTATTCAACAAGAACCACAAGAAAGATAGCCGTCGTCGCTAGGCCAAGCGTGCGACGTGCCGTATTCTACAAGAACCACAAGAAAGATAGCCGTCGCCGCTAGGCTAAGCCTGCGACATGCCGTATTCAACAAGAATTACCCTACAAGAAAGATAGCCGTCGCCGCTAGGCCAAGCGTACGACATGCCGTATTCACTACTTGTCTCATTACATGTCGATCTAGTATTTCAAAATACACTAGATTAGTGTCTTGTACTAGATTCACGTTGTCTCATGTTATACTGGTTGGACTCGCATCACATCGTTCTAGTTTACTTACTTCTATTTATAGTTTTCTCTGCCATGTTCTACTATTTTACTGTAGTTTACTTTCCTAGTTTTAACTGTTTATTCTATTTCATTACCTGCCTCAAACTTTTTATGTTCATCAAATATCACTTGCTATTACTACTTTATAGTCTTTGTTATTTATTTGGAACTGCTAGAGAAGATGTGCTCGTTCCATCCTGACTGGATATTTTTTAGATGATTGCCCAGAGGATATGTGCCCTACTTGCTATGGATCCGATGAGGGAATAGCTGCCTTGGATCCCTATTCTCAAGAGTGACCGAGAGACCTAGTTTTAGATTCTTTATTTTAAACTTGAATTGTAATAAGATTTTGACATTGTATTTGATTCGTTTTGAATATTATTTTAGTAGTATTATTGATGTTTAGTCTTTATAGTTATTTAGACTTCTGTGATATCTTATTGTGCTTTAGACTGTGATTAAGTATTACCATATTTTTATACTTGTCCTCCTTTCGGAGTTGAGATCTATGACAGGTACATTATATATCATTACATGAGTAGATAGTTAGCGACCTAGAACAGCGTTCTACTACCGATTATGCGGCATAGGCTGGGCGCTGTTACGCACTCGTACCCCTATACTGGGTGCAAATGTGACACATTTTTAGTGGCGGCCCATGCAGGTCGAGATTCGTATTAGTGCGATATCGTGGTAGTACGACGATTTAGTTGTACTGCTACGAGCCTACGATAGGTGATAAGGAATAGGCTTTATATGAGAAGATACTCAATCACAACATGGAATTTCTATGGATTTGAATCTACTGACACTTGTTCAAATCCAAATAATTTATTTTATACATGTCCTTCTTTGATGATGTCATCCTTGTGCCGTTATTGACCTCCCATTTGATATGTCTTCAGGATGGTAGAGACTAGGTCACATCGTATCGTCCCAGCGTATACTGAGAGGTCTGCCACCTCTCCTCCGGTTCAGCATACAGATGGGACTGCTCCGCTCCTTATGTCTGCTCACGTGGGAGTATATGCTGCTTTCGAGGGTCCTCATCTACCTGTTTTGAGGATTTCCCCAGTCATTCCCAATATTCTTAAGCCTCTACTACCACCTTCTGCTCCGGTAGATGCCGTACAACTGTTTGCGCTCTTTAGGGAGGTGATGGACGCTCAGTACCTTCATTCAGCTGATATGAGATAGGGGATTGAGAATGCCGACCAGGTGGCTATGGCAGCAGTAGAGAGTGCCTGCTCAGCCACAAAGAGGACAGGGAGGACCAGTTCACCCTCAGAGGCCGGGGAACATTATCGATTTTCAGACAATGTGGCCCAAGGACTTCAAAGGCTGGGAGGGTATCTTGTACGTAGACGATTGGATTGAGCACATTGAGGGGATCTGCTATCTGGAATAGATTTTGAAGAGTCTGCAAGTTGAGACGACGGGCAGCCAGATGTTCGACTTAGCCTTGACATGGTACCGTACCGATCCGAGGGTCGGAGTGGAAGGGCAGACTTGGGAGGCATTCAAGAAGCTTTTCAAGGAGAAGTTATTCCCGAATGTGGCTCTCAGTGCCTTGGAGGGTCAGTTTGAAAGCCCTATGTTCGACATCACGAAAGGTTATACGAACTTTTTGTTTATTGAACTTGAAAAAAGGTACAATCGATTCCTATGCGAGGAAATCTAAGTACAAGAATTCTAGGAAAACGTGACGGTAGAGATCGAGCATTACAGCGGCTCCTTTACTCCGTTCGTAATCTGACGACGAGTTGGACTTGCTTTGTCTTTCTGGTACCTGTGATGGAACTCTAAGGTTACCGATCAAGAGGATGTCAGAGTTGAAGACGTCGAAGCTCTGCCTTTTGCCTTCTGCTTCTTTCCTCTCTTTATGTGTCCTCCTCCTCCTTTTGTTGAAGGGAAAACTCCTTCTATTCATGGGGGAAAGGGGGCACATATGCGATGTGTACTCGGATTTGAGATATAAAGGAATCTTATCATTGCATGGTACGGACTTCTGTTGAGCTGACACGTGGTGGACGTCGAGATTCCCCTCTATCAAGATCTCGGATGGTTATCAAAATAACCGAAGGAGGACAAACGTGGTGCATGTCTATTGCTGGAAATCCTTTGTTTAGATGAAGCCGAGTAGATCTTGGATTTCATCTCAGAGTAGGATTCTGTTTGATCTTCAGGAGGCGATCATTTTAAACAAACCAACTTGATACGACATTTATTAAAAGAGAAAACTTCGTTCTTATCTGAGTTTTAAACCAATTGATAAGATATTTGCACTTATCAACATGATCAACCTCTGTCCTATCTTTGAGAGTGGCAGTTTAAACAAACCAATTGGGTGGGACCATGTAGCCTGCGTCTCTATCAAGGTCTTAGTACTGCTGACTTCTGGTGCGATGAGTAACTATTCTTCCGAGACAACGGAGCTTCTGCGCTTTCAGGCGACGAGTGGACCATATTTCGAAGACGAAGAACCTTTGTGTGTTTGAGCGACGAGTAGGCTATGTTTCGAGTAGTAAAGTCAATGTGCTTTAGGGCGACGAGTAGGTTGTACTTCAGGCTAACGAGATTATTGTGTTTTTGGAACGGCATGCGGACTTGTGTTGGATGCAATGGTGTTTCTCAAGTCTTTGATGAAGGAGATTGAGCTTCTGGGTCAAAGCAGAGGTCTGTACCGTTGAAGCTGGGATGATGTGAAGTCATCACCAGTCTGTGCCTCCTGCTGGCGGGATTGTATCTGTGCTTCTGGTTTGAAGAAGCTAGCTGTAAGCCCACTTCCCAAATTTTTTATTTTTTAATTTTATTTGTTTATGATTAATTTTATGGTCATTGGGAGTCATGCCAAAGCTTGTAGGTGGAATATGACCATATTAAGGTCATATGACCTCTAGATAGCTTATATATGTATTATTTAGCTATTTTATATTTTTCTAAAATTTTTGGATATTTTTAGGCATTAAATATTTAAGGTTTTATTATTTTTAAGGACTTTCAGGATTTACTGTAAGGTCATACGGGGTATTTCTGGACCAAATATTTTTATTTGCGTCTAAATGACTAAAAATATTTTCTAGAATATTTTAGAATTTTTCTTGATTTTTTAAAATTTTTGGGAATTTTAATATACTTAAAACCTATAGAAATTATATTTTATAGGCTTTGGAAATTTACTGTGAGCTCACACAATGATATTTTGTTTTAAAATATTTTATTTAGATTCTAGACACTTAGAAAATTTTCTAGAATTTTTTAGAATTTTTCTGGATTTTTTTGCAATTTATTTTGATTTATTTGGACTTAAAATAATTTTTAAATAATTTTTTGAATAAATAAATAATTATCCAGTCATCCACCCAGGGGGGCCCACCTGTCGGTGCCTGCTACAGTAACCGCCCTCTCTCTCCTCTGTATATGCATGTATATTCATAAACCCTAATTAATTATAGCCTCCTCCTTTGTGGTTTGATCTTGGTGATTCCTCAACTCCCGAGAAGATTGCGGAGAGCCCCGATCTCGGATTCGCGTGCCGTTTTTTTATCGGATTCATCTCGAGGTAAACTTTTCGAATATGTAATTTATTTTCGTATACTTTTTTCCTAAATTTCTGAAAAATTCGTAAAGTGTCGGTTGTCCGAAACATGACACGTTTCGGTGTTTTCGAGATTCCGGGAGGACCGAAAATCAAAATCATGAACCGTTTAAAGTTTCGAAAAGATAACACAGAGCTCTACGATATATTTTTTCCAGAAATTATTTCGTTCATCTAGTATTTTAGTTATTCTGTTGAACTCAGAATTGATCGGTGAATTACCGTTTTGGTCACGATTAGCCATAACGACGATATATTTTGACCAAAATGTGAATTTTTGGCACGGTTGATTCCAGCACACTCGTGGCGCTGAAATCTACCAAGGTGCATTTTCAAAATCTAATGTTCATGATGTTTAACTAGATAGTCAACAGCACACCTCGATTTGCGTGTTATAGTTTGCAAAATTGGAAACATAACTTTTGATGGCCAAACTTACATATTTAGATTATTATTAGGTTAAATAATGTTTTTAAGTAATTTATTCTAGAATTAACTATTATTAGATTAGTAACCCAACTAGCCACTATTCTATGAATTTAGAACTAGAACCTTAGAATTGACTTGTGGTTTTCATGCACGGTTCATGGTGCGATATGTGTTATAGGTTGACAGCTTCTAGATCGGCCTTCCCCTCCTCCTCGACTTGTGACTACGGTTTGTGCAAGGATTCAGGCAAGTACAGTATTGCATTTATATTTTAGTTCATTATAACATTTTTCCTATCGTTTCCTTGTTTGATATCCCATTGAGACATTGCTTGATATTCCATGGACACACGATTGTGATACCATAGTAATTGTATCCTTCTTATTGTAACATTAACCGTGATTGATTGTTAGAGAGTCGGAAGGGAAAATACTCGGTAAGTACGTGAACAAATTCAAATATTTTGATTATGGATCGCTAAGTCATACACCCCACGTATGAGTTAGCTGTACCCTATTATAATGGATAGCCATCGTATGATGTGCCGTATTAGCCCAATCGTTCATGTATTAAAAGGTATTTCACACACACACATAGTTGTTCCTATTTTTCCTTTATCTAGTTCTAGTTCATATCTTGTTAGTTCATATCTTGTTAGTACATACCTTGCTAGTTACATTCTGCTAGTTCATATCTTGATAGTTGTTATCCCGTTAGTTCATCTCTTACTAGTTCTTTATATACCCTTGCCATCATTGTTTCTCGTTGTTCTAACTTATTTTGGACTAACAACATTAATTGTAATATGGTTGTACTCTGCTCCTTTCCTGACTGGATCGTTGTTATAGGTGAGGATGACGTGTCTACTTTTGCACTATGGACCATACGAGGGGGAGATAGAGACTCGAAGGCCAAACCATAGAAGACTAGTTAGATGTGTAGTAGTTTTTTTATAATTGTAAAAGCTTATATTCTTTTTCAAATGTAAAACTTCTAAATTTTGTAAAGTTGATTTAGTTGTTGTGAATGAGTAGTTAGTATTTATGAGCACTTTGTTTATTGCGGGATAGACAGCGTACTACCGTCGATACCGCAGTGTAGGCTTGCTTGGACATGCACTCGTATCCGAAAAGTGGGTGCGGGTCGTGACAAGTTTTTATGGTGGCCCATGTAGGTATGTTTTTGCAAAAGATTGCGAACTTGTGGTAGTACTTAAGTTAGTCATACTACTGCAAGCCTGCGACTAGGATGCTCATTCATAATTAGGTTTGATTTGATTTTATGAGAATGAATAGGACTAGGAGTCCCTTATTCAATTTGACCCTTGGATAGTTAAGATTGTTAAATAGGCTATGTGATTTAGCCAATGATTTATTGAAGTCTAGGCCTGGATAAATCGAAGAATTTTTCTAAGAGCATATGTTATTTTGTTTTGACATGTTGGTAGTATCCAAGGTGGATAGAATGTACGTTTGGTAAGTTAGGCCTTCATAGAATTCAATTCCTAATTTAGATCATTTGTGCCATTTTATCTTCTGCCTTCTCTAAACCTCGTTTTATTTTCAAAATTATTTTACGATCATTTTATTTTCAATTCCTATTCTTGGTTCAATTATCTATATTAATTCAAGTCGTCTTCGTTCATTTTGTGATCGTTTTGTTTTCAAAACTGATACTTTTACTCAAGGATAGATACTATATTTTTTTATCATGATCGACTTATTTGAATTTATTGAAATTCCTTTGAAATTCTTATGGATATAGTTGAAATAATTTTTAGTGACATACAATGGTAAGGCAGATGTGCACTGTCCCCATTTATTTGAATTATGGAGACTGCGGGTTTACTGCAGTCAGCAGCGCACTAGCGTGTCATGACCCCTAAGTTGAAATAATTTTAAGTATGCGTAGGTTGTCGAATATTACTAAAATTATATCCTATTTGTATTATTGATTTTTTGATTTATTATGTCAATATTGGGTAGAGTTGATAAAGTGTTCGATAACATATTATACTTGAGTCATGAAACCAAGGGTTCACGGCAGCCAGATGTACACTGGCGAGGCATGGATTCTCGGTTAAATGACTTCGGATATACTTATAATTTTTGAATATCATAGCGACTATATATTTATTGGGATACGACTATTAAAAAAAAATTTCTTTCAAATTTATTTCATGTCTTATTTCTTGTTACCACCTTTTCTACAACTAGTAGTTCTTTATTTCCCTCATTTTTCTATTTTTGAATCGTCATCTTTAAAACGTATTTTGATTTTCTTCCACTATATTTCTAAAACGTATTTAGATTTCGATTCTATACGCCTGATCAATTTCGATCATTCATCACATTATTTTCTTGATTATATTTTTTGTCGTGCTTATTCATATCGATTGGTCATGTCATAATTTGATGATATTCTTGGTTGTGCCTATTTGTATCTTTTGAAATTTCGATGACGAAATTTTTCTAAGGTGGGTAGATTTGTAAGCCCACTTTCCAAATTTTTAATTTTTTTAATATTATTTGATTATGAATTTTATGGTCATTGGGAGTCATGCCAAAGCTTGTAGGTGGACTATGACCATATTAGGTCAAATGACCTCTTGATAGCTTATATATGTATTATTTAGCTATTTTATATTTTTCTACAATTTTTGGATTTTTTTAGGTATTTAATATTTAAGGCTTTATTTTTTAAGGACTTTCGGGATTTACTGTAAGGTCATACGGGGATATTTCTGGACCAAATATTTTTATTTGCGCTCTAAATGACTAAAAATATTTTCTAGAAATTTTTAGAATTTTTTTTATTTTTTAGAATTTTTGGGAATTTTTATATACTTAAAACCTATAAAAATTATATTTTATAGGCTTAGGGAATTTACTGTGAGGTCACACGATGATATTTGTGTTAAAATATTTTATTTAGATTCTAGACACTTAGAAATATTTTTTAGAAGTTTTTAGAATTTTTTTGAATTTTTTTGCAATTTATTTTGATTTATTTAGACTTAAAATAATTTTTAAATAATTTTCTGAATTAAATAAATAATTACCCAGTCATCCAACCAGGGGGCCCACTTGTCGGCGCCCGCTACAGTAACCACCTTCTCTCTCCTATAATATGCATGTATATTCATAAACCCTAATAATTATAGCCTCCTCCTTTGTGGTTTGATCTTGGTAATTCCTCAACTTCCCGAGACGATTGCGGAGAGCGCGACCTCGGATTCGTGTGCTGTTTTTTTTATATCGGATTCGTCTCGAGGTAAACTTTCCGAATATGAAATTTATTTTCGTATACTTTCTTCCTAAATTTCTAAAAATTCGTAGAGTGTCAGTTGTCCGAAACTTGACACGTTTCGGTGTTTTCGAGATTCTGGGAGGACCAAAATCGAAATCACGAAGCGTTTAAAGTTTTGGAAAGCTAACACAGAGCTCTACGACATATAACTTTTCTAGAAATTATTTCGTTCATCTAGTATTTTAGTAATTCTGTTGAACTCAGAATTGATCGGTGAATTACCGTTTTGGTCACGATTAGCCATAACGGCGATATCTTTTGACCAAAATGTGAATTTGTGGCACGGTTGATTCTAGCGCACTCGTGGCACTGAAATCTATCAAGGTACATTTTCAAAATCTAGAGTTCATGATGTTTAACTAGATAGTCAACGGCACACCTCGATTTGCGTGTTATGATTTGTAAAATTGGAAACATGACTTTTGATGGCCCAACTTACATGTTTAGATTATATTTAGATTATTATTAGGTTAAATTATATTTTTAAGTAATTTATTCTAGAATTAACTATATTAGATTAGTAACCCAACTAGACACTATTCCATGAATTTAGAACTAGAACCTTAGAATTGACTTGTGGTTTTTATGCACGGTTCATGGTACGATATGTGTTATAGGTTGACAGCTTCTAGATCAGCATTCCCCTCATCCTCGACTTGTGACTACAGTTTGTGCAAGGATTCAGGCAAGT
This sequence comes from Iris pallida, assembly GCA_029216955.1. Lineage (NCBI taxonomy): Eukaryota > Viridiplantae > Streptophyta > Magnoliopsida > Asparagales > Iridaceae > Iris > Iris pallida. Next base: position 10,005 of record JANAVB010043973.1, on the reverse strand, counting down.
ATAGTATTGCATTTATGTTTTAGTTTTTTATAACGTTTCCTCTATCATTTCCTTGTTTGATATCCCATTGAGACATTGCTTGATATTCCATGGACACACGATTGTGACACCATAGTTATTGTATCCTTCTTAGTGTAATATTGATCGTGATTGATTGTTAGAGAGTCGGGAGGGAAAATACTCGATAAGTACGTGAACAAATCTAAATATTTTGATTGTGGATAGCTAAGTCATACACCCCACGTATGAGTTAGCCGTACCCTATTATTGTGGATAGCCATCGTATGATGTGCCGTATTAGCCCAGTCGTCTATGTATTAAAAGGTATTTCACACACACATAGTGTTCCTATTTTTTCTTTATCTAGTTCTAGTTCATATCTTGTTAGTTCATATCTTGTTAGTACATACCTTGCTAGTTACATTCTGCTAGTTCATATCTTGATAGTTTATATCCTGTTAGTTCATCTCATACTAGTTCTTTATATACCCTTGCCATTATTGTTTCTCGTTGTTCTAACTTATTTTGGACTAACAATATTAATTGAAATATGGTTATACTCTACTCCTTTTCTGACTGGATCGTTGTTATAGGTGAGGATGACGTGTCTACTTTTGTACTATGGACCATACGAGGGGGAGATAGAGACTCGAAGGCCAAACCATAGAAGACTAGTTAGATGTGTGGTAGTTTTTTTATAATTGTAAAAGCTTATATTCTTCTTCAAATGTAAAACTTCTAAATTTTGTAAATTTGATTTAGTTGTTGTGAATGAGCAGTTAGTATTTATGAGCACTTTATTTATTGCGGGCTAGACAGCGTACTACCATTGATACCGCGGCGTAGGCTGGGCTTGGAGACGCACTCGTATCCTGAAAAGCGGGTGCGGGTCATGACACTAGCTTTCAAGTCTTCTTTAAGAGAAATTAATGACAGCTCTTTAAGGAACGACTCCCTCTTAATTGCTACCGTTACTTGGAGAATTTTAGGGTTCTTTTAATGGTATAAGACTTAGTTGAATGAACCCATTTAATGAGGTTCATCGTGCTAAGTCTTAGGTTTATCCCATTAATGTGGAAATTTTGACTGACGGTCCCGTGGCCTATGTCTTGGACCACTCCCGCTCTATATAAAGGGGAGTTTATTCCAAAGAGTCACATCTTCCTCTTTTTGTCCTTCAACACCATACTGGATCCAGACTTAGCTTTGAGCGGCCGTTGGCCTTGCCTAAGTCGAATTTTGGTTGAGGATCCCTTTGTTCAAAGGAGTTGTGCCTTCATAGAAGAACGGTTGATGAGCTTCGGGATGTGCTAGAATGCTTCTTATGGAGATTTTGAACCTGAGCAACATCTTGGAGGTCTTGGAGGTCCTGACGACCGAGTTTGGTCTGGTTGCCAATATGAAGCACCGCAGGTTGTGCTATGCCCTGCTCATTGGCGGTTTGCGCGCTTCCGTTAGGCTGGAAGAGTCTCAAAAGCTGATGCACTTTCGAAAAGGGCCTCCTGTAGTACTGTAGACTGAATTCCCGCTCGGGACAATAGCTGCTTCAGGAAGAGCTGCGTGTCTGAAAGGGGGGTGATGTGGTGGCAGACTTTGATGGTGACTTTATTCACATCTTCTATCCACAGTCCTTCCTCTCATGACGATTACACTGTAAAGATGAACCCCGGCGTAGATCCGTAGGAGTTTTTAGCTCAGTGTATGTAATCACAAAACACTTTGTAACAGATTCTTGTAATTATGAAGTCTTCTTTTATGTAGGCGTGACGAATCCGAAATAGACTCTTGTAGCTATGATTTAATAAAAAGAACTTTCCTTGAACTTTTCATCTATTTTTTATGAGTTTGTCTTTTCTATTGGCGTGCTTGACCGCCTGCACTTTTGTGAAGCTGGGTTGGTAGCGAGAGCACCAACCTGTTTCATTCGTCATCTGTGCCTTTGTGAAGATGGGTGGGTAGCGAGAGTACCCACCCGCGCCTTGTGTCATTCTGTGCTTTTTCATGCTTCTACAAGACCCCCTTCAAAGTGTCCCGAACCTGAGTCGAGCTCGGGATGCTTTGAAAAAAAAAGCATGACACGTGTTTCTTTGTAGGCAAAATACCCATCATGTCTGCTACCAGGCTGACGTCATGCTTGGGCTTCAGCAATAAATACCTCAAGCCGTCGCTTCCTTATGTTTTGATTATGACTCCTCGTTTCTCGTAAACGTTTATCATGACCTTTTCTGAACCCACGTCGTTTTGAGGGTGAACGAAGCATCTTGTCTTCTTTTGTTGACGTGGCACAGCTCTGTGTGCACCCACTGGAGCGTGAGGGCTTCCGCTAGTATTGCTTATCTTCATATGTAGTATTTCTTCAGGAACTTTCCATTGATTGGCATCATAAGTAAGTCACCATTAGATTTGGCCAGTCGGTAAGCGCCGTTGGAATACACCGTCTCTATGACGAACGGTCTTTCCTACTTCGGTTCGAACTTTCCTGCCGTTTTGTGAGTCACCACCATCGATCTTCGAACTACTAAAACGAGGTCGTCCACTTGGAACGTTCTTTTTTCGGACCTATTTGTTATAGGTCCCGAAAATACGAGCTTGGTAAAGCTCGATCCTTTGTTGTGCTAGTAGGCATTTTTCGTCCAACGCCTGTAACTCTTATAGCTGTTGGTGTTGATTGCCTTGGTTAGTCAGCTGGTTGGTGATAGCTACCGGTAAGGACGGGATTTGGATCTCCAGGAGGAGCACTGCTTCGCTCCCATAGACAAGGAAGAATGGTGTGCTGCCCGTGGGTGTCCGAACGGTCGTAGGATAAGCCCATAGACATTCGCCCAACCTCTCATTCCAATCGTATTTGTTAGAAGAGACGAATTTCTTGAGCAGTTTGACGATGGTTTTGTTGAATGTCTCGGCTATTCCATTAGCCGCAGGATTGTAAGTCGTTGATGCCACATTCTGTATCTGATTCTTGTCGTAGAATCGATGGAATGTGTGGCTCACGAATTAGGGACCGTTGTCGTGGACAATCCTTCTAGGAACTTCGAAGTGGTAAATGATGTGGTGCTTAATAAAGCTGATCACGTTGGAGGTTTTCACTTCTACCAGTAGTACCACTTCCACCTATTTAGAAAAATAGTCAGTGATGGCGAGGATAAACTTGTGTCCTTTGGAGGAAGGCGGGCTGATCGCCCTAACGATGTCCATTTCCTATGCCTCAAATGGCCAAGCGGCCACCGTGGGTATAGATATTCCGGAGGTCGATAGATAAAGTTAGCATAAAACTGACATGCCCGTCACTTCTTTGTGTAATCTATGGCATCTTCCATCATGGTGGGCCAATAATAGCCCATAGGGCACAACCGGTCTTGTAACTTAGGACCGGGCTGATGGGCTCCTCAGGTTCCATTATGCGCCTCTCGAAGTGCCTCTTATGCTTCTGTCTGTGACAAACAACGCAGGAGGAGTCCGTCATATGAACGACGGTACAGCATTTTGGTGGCCGTGTCGTAGAAGAATCGGGGTGAGCGTCTCCTGACGGAGGCTGCTTCCTTTGGGTCTTCAAGAAGAATTCTATAAACTGTGTAGTCTATGAAAGGGAATCGCCAGTCTCGAATGTCTACGTCAGTGTCTACTTGTATTGAGTAGCTTTGACATGTACGTAAAGTATTCTTCGGACAAACTAGCTCTTATCCCATCACTGTAATGGCATATTGGGATCCAACGGAGGCAGCCAGGGAAGCGGCGAGGCCGGCTAGTGCGTCGGTCTCTAAGTTCTGTAGGTGCGGCACATGTTCTATAGGGAAGCCTGTGAATATGGAGATGATGTCGATCGCTGCCCGTTGGTAGGGGATCAGGTCTTCATGTCAAACCTTATACTTCCCTCGAACCTGGTTGATGATTAATTTTGAGTCTCCATAGGCCTCGATGTAGTCAACCCCCAGCTATTTAGCGAGTTGGAGCCCAATGATGAGATCGTTATACCCTGCAACATTGTTGGTGCACGACTCCATGAGAGAATATGCGTGATTGATGACTAGGCCATCGGGGTTGATGAGGATGATCCCAACTCCAGCAATAATATTGCCCTTTGGTCATGTTCTTGAAGCACCATCGAAGAACATGCACCAAATCGAGTTGTCTAAAACTGCATTGGACTCTAGAACTTCATCTGGGATATCATCGTAGAGTTTCGATGTCTCTGGCACAGGGTGTGCGGCCAGGAAAGCTGCCAGCGCTTGGCCTTTGACTACCTTCTGCGGGATGAACACCATATCGTAGGGATTCAGAAGGATTGCCCACATAGCTAATCGTGAGTTTAATGCCCCTGGCTTGGTCATGAGGACTCTGAGGGGATTGATTCTGGACACGATGTGGATCGTCTGTCCAGTCACATAGTACCGCATCTTCTGGATAGCAAAGAGAAGGGTGAGGCACTCTTTCTCAACAGGATTATACATATGCTCGGCTCCAATCATGGTTCTGCTGAGATAGTAGATTGCCTGTTCATGGCCTTCACTGCGCTTTTGGGCTAGCAAGGCACCAAGAGAATGGTCCATAGCTCGGACGTATAACAAAAAAGTCTTTTCCACAACCGGTGCTACTAGTACGGGAGGACTGGTAAGGTACCTTTTGATGTCGTCGAATGCGCGTTGGCATTCTTTGGTCCATACAAAGGAAACCCCTTTCTTCATTAACTTGGTGAAGGGTTGACATTTGCCAAAAAGGTTCACTATGAACCATCTGATGTATGTCAGGCGTCCTTGCAGACCTCGAAGCTCTCGGAGATTCCTTAGAGGAGCCATGTCCAGAATTGCCTTAGTCTTCTCCGGATCAATGTGAATCACCTTTGCTATGATGATAAATCCTAAAACTTGTCGCTGGAAACGCCTAGAAAGGACTTAGTCGGGTTCATCTTTAGTTGATGCGTTCGTATTAAATTGAGTATTGTTCGTAGATCTTCCAAGTGGTTAGACTTGTCCTTGTTTTTAATAGCAATGTCATCAACGTAACACTCTACCATTTTTCGGAGATACTTGCAAAATATAATGCTCATAGCCCACTGGTATGTTGCTTCCGCATTTTTTAATCTAAAGGGCATTATTGTGTAACAGTATACCCCTTTTGGAGTTCGAAATGTTGTATGCTTCTCGTCTTCGGGGAGCATCTTGATCTGGTTGTAGCCTGAGAAGCCATCCATAAAGGACATGCGCTAAAGCCAGAGGTGTTGTCAATCATCACGTCGGTGATCCGGAGGAGAAACTTATCCATAGGACAGGCTGAGTTGAGATCCCAAAATTTTTTGCAGATCCGTATCTACCCGTTCTTCTTAGTAACTGGGACAATGTTTGCCACCCAATCTGGATGTTGCTCTTTCCGAATGAAGCCGTTCTCAACGAATTTGTCAACTTTCATCGATAGCATCCATAATGTCGAGGCAAAATCGATGTTGTTGCTGTTTGACTTGCTTAGCATCGGGCGAGATGTTGAGGCGGTGCATGGCAACTTGTGGGTCTAAACCCGACATATCTTCGTAGCTCCAAGCGAAGACATCGATGTATTCTCGGACAAGCTGTATCAGATATTCCTTGTCTTCTTCTGTCAGGCTTTTGCTGATGAAGATGGACTTAGAAGAGGCCTCATTTTCCAACTCAACCTGGATGACTTCATCTTCTGTGGGAGGTTCGTGTTGCTCGAAATATCATTTCTATTGAGATCCTAGATGCTGCGCCCAGGGTTCATCTTCGAAGTATTTGAACATCTGGTCTTCGTCCTCGATCGGAGAATTTGTGGAGACCATGTTAGCGGACAACATCTTTTTGAAGAGTTGACCGGTACTGGTGTCAGAGTCCCAGGTTGAGAAGTTAGAAGAGTGTGAATGCATCATGAATTTCATCTCTGAGTCTTCTGAAGTTGAAGTGGGTGTAACATAACCCAACCTCCGGTGAGTGCACTGGTAATAGTTTTGAGCCTTTCCCTTTGGAGCTTAAATCTATAAGGGAAGGCACCGGCCTTTACCATAGTTGAGTCCTTTGTTGTTGTTCAAGTCGTAACCCTTCTTCTGGATGAGGTATTTAGCTTGAGTAGCATAACGGTAGAGTTGTATCTTGCTGTTGTCGGGTTCTGGTTCTCCTGGAGTTAGTCGCTTAGGATACTCCAATCGACCAAAGACGATGGGTAGCTCCTCCTTCTTCCTTGCTAGAACTATAAAGTAAGAGCCCTGGGAAGGGACAACTCGGCTCGCAAGGTTGGCGTTTGTCACTTGTGTTTGTAGCATAAATAGAGAGTTGTCTAAGAAATATATAATGTTCCAACATGCACAAGAGTAATTCAAAGACAACTTTCTATTAATATGATAAAAAATTTATCCCGAAGGATTACACCATCTAAAGGGTGCGATTTGGTATCGGCACAGACATAGTCTCCTAGCTCCTCATCAGTGAGGACTAGAGCTGTCGAAGGAGGAGGGAGAGGATGCCTCCCCTTTAGGACCACTAACGGGGCTGCTTGCGTAGGTTTCTATGCCTTCATGGTTGGATTTGGGGACCTCCGGGGTAGCCTTATTCGTGTAGGCTCCTGGCCATCATCTGACATCACTGAGGACGAAGATGGTGCTTTGCCTCGGAGCTTGACGACGAGGGGCGCTAATACCTTGGGGGGGTTTTTCCCTTCAATCGAACCTTTAGTGGTTCTTCAGTAACCGCTACGCTTTCAGAGGCCGTCTCTGCCTCGTCGTCAGCATCATCATTGTCTCAGGGGACTTACTTGTACAGATCAGCATCCATACAGTAGGCTTCAAGTCCCCAGAACGGGTCGATGTCAGCAAATTCGGTCTTGATAGTCCCGTCGCTGGCCACGTACTTCATGTATTAATGGAGAGTGGAAGAAACGATCATGTACTCATGAATCCGTCCCAACAGCATATTATAGTTTATGTCAGCATCGATGACATAGCAAGTCACTTCAGTATGGAGGTCGCCTATTTGGCACTTCAAGCAAATTTTTCCTAGGGGCTCGCTCTTCCCTGCGTTGAATCCACTGATTGTTGTGTTTGATGCAGTCAGTCGATGCATCAAAATCCCTAGAGTTTAGAGCAAACTCCTTAGGATGATGTTAAGAGAGGAGCCTGGGTTGATGTGGATGTGATCGACTTTAATGGCACCGACATACCCTGTATAGTACAGAGGCCTGTTATGTCAGTTATTCTTCAGCAGCATGTCTTGCTTGGTAAAAGTGATACTGGGATCACTTCGACCACACTGTGTGTGGGCAGGTCGCATGGTCTTCCTGGGGTGGTCACACCTGAATGAGAAAGGACTCAGCGTTCTAAAAGGCTTCGCTGAGCGCATCTCGGGTCTCTTTGGAGAGACGAAGATCTCGAAGAGTGACAATCTAGCCGGGGGATTGGCTAGCTGTGCCAGTATATCGAAGTTGTAGGGTTTGCTAGGCCCTAATGTCGAGTCTTTCCTTAAAGGTTTGTCGAAGCGAACCTCATTTTTCTTTTGCCTATCTGCAGCAGGAGTCTGAGACGGGTCCTGCTTCTGATGTATCAGGAGCAGGGATTATAGTTGATGGAAGTGTTGCCTCCTCTGAAGCTTGGTTCTCCTCTTGCTGCTGCACCGAGCGAGTGGTCACCAGGGTGTCATCAGTCGATGCCGAGACCATATGACATGTCCTGACCTTTTTCTCTTTGACAGAGGGGGTTGTAGGTGCCATCATGTCGGGAGTAAGGTCGAGATGGACCCACATGACCTCGTCTCGTGGTGTGGAGAACAGGATGAGCCCTTGAGCATTGTCACATGCTGGTGGAAGATTGACTACTTCCATTTTCACCCTCGGGATGGGGACGACCCCATGATGTCCCTTCGTGGTTAGGAAAATTCTAAACTGGAGAGTAACCATATTTGCCATGATAGTCTTTTCTTTATAGTTAAGTGATATGACTTTGGCATCAATGAGGCGCTGAATCTATCTTTTCAACACGTAGCAATCTCGTATCGATTGGTGGATATACTGATGATAATGGCAGTATTTAGGTTTGTCCATCTTTTCCACTTTATCGGGGCACTTTGGTGTTAGAAAATACAGCTTGCCACTCTTCGTCAGCATATCGAAGAGTTCCAGGGTATCCTCGTCGTTGAAGGAGTAGGTCTCCCTCGGCTTCTGTGCTTCTGCAGACTTGGGGTTCATGGTTACTGAACCTTTGGAGATGTTGACGGTCATGGCTTGTTTGCATTTTTCGTCCTTGGGGTTGTTTCTAGACGAGCGCCTCCCCTTGTCCTCGAGAGAAGGAAAGTTTAATCCCAGGAGCTGCGCATCTTGGACTTCCTTTGTGCCACATCTGCCTCTGTAATAAAAGGCGTCCACTCTATGCAAGGAGCACATTACCACAATTTGATTGCAGGTAGCATGTTCTTGCGGCATGAGTCCCTAAGCATGGGCTCGGGCATGCCAGGCGTAACCTCAAAGCTGCCTAGCAGAAGCGCTCGATGTATACGCGGACAGGCTCTTTCTCTCTCTCTGGACGACCTTCGTGAGAGTTGACATCGTCATGTCCATCCCTCCTTCATATAATCGGTCAATGAAGAGAGTCTTCAGGTCCTCGAATGATGAAATACAGTCTGTCCGGAAGACTGCAGACACTCATAGGCTACCCCCTGCATGGCTCCTATGAATATATTGGTGAGGTGGGCATCGTTCTTTGGTAGGTGTCCTGTTATTGAGGCAAAGTACCTCAAGTATCATCGAGGAGATTCCTTTCCATCAAAGGGCTATGAGCATCTGCGGAATATATTTGGGAGGGTAGACTACGTTGTCCCACTCGACAGGATATGGCTACCAAATCCCCATCTTCCGGAGTGCTACTTGCTTCTCTTTGGCATCATAGCGAGCATACAGTTCCTTGATGGCCTGCTGTATCTCAGTTGACATTACAGGTCATGTGGTCGATGAAGTAGACGACGATGATGTCGCTTGGTTGATGATGGGCAGCTTACTGGATCAGTCGTTAGCAACCAGGTCAAGCGCAGGTATGGAGGCAGTGGGGACCAAACTCCCCTTGATCTCCAGTACGATAGAAGACAAGGATTTTATTGTAGCATTTAACGTATCTAGGCTCGTCTCGAGAGCTTTAATACGTTTTAGCTCGTGAGGCACTTTACTATTGTCCACCTCATCGCTATCGGCCATAAATACGGACCTTGTGTGTGGATGGATGGAAGGGACAGTAGACCCTTTGCTCTCCAGCTCAGATTCCTGTACCTTATCGTCTTGAGGATGAACTGGAAGGTTGCGGTCTTCCTCAAACTCATTACGGTTGCTACCCCCCAGTTTGGTGGCTAACTGTGCCTATGCAGGCATCCGTATCATATGGTTCCTCCTTAGACTGGAATACGACATTGTCATAGATGGTGGGAGGTTGGCTACCTTTGGCGTTTGACGTGGTACCCAACGGAGATTTGGTACGCGTGCCTTGGAACACACCTGTACTGGGTACCATCACCTGGCTACTCTCGGGTTATTTCTTGGGTTGGTAGCCGAGATGGGAGGATTCTTAGACGGTTTTTGAGAGATTGAGAACCTGTGTCGCGTTGCACGTAGCAATACGAAGTTCATCTTTTTCTGCACTTGTCGACCCCTATCGAACCTCTGACGTTCGATTGACGCTGCCTATAGTCTTTGGAAGACGGAACGCCTCTTCGATGGCACGGTGGCTGCCTGTTGACCGCAACAGATGATGGTAATCTGGGTACAAGGATGCCTTGATTTAGGCGTGCCCTATGCCGTAGATTCCTCTTCCACCTTATGCTTGTGTGAAAGCGTCAAGGCCTCCACCTCTGTACCCCCATTGTATGTGCAGAAAAGCTGCGCATAGGTACAATCAGAGAGGGTCTGGCAAGGCAAACTTCTATCATGCTTACAGAAATGCTGCTTGTATGAGTCCTTCTCCATGGGACGTACCCCCTGGCTTGCATCACGTACAGGAGTGCTCAAGCGACGAGGGGTTTAACTGGTCTA
>JANAVB010043972.1:0-121311 GCA_029216955.1 Iris pallida | reverse complement strand
TTATAGCGGTAAGACAACCTCACATCCATATACCATAGAGAAAGGTGTCAACCTGTGGAATTACGGACTGTAGTACGATAAGCCCATGGATATTCTAAGTTTCTTACTCTAATTACGTTTGTTAATAGAGACAAACTTTTTGAGGATTTTGATGATAGTCTTGTTGAATGCTTCAGCTAATCCGTTAGCTGCAGGATTATAGGCCGTAGAAGCAACATTATTGATTCTGTTGTCATCACAGAACCTAGTAAATTTCTGGCTGACAAATTATGGTCCGTTATTATGGATGATCCGACGAGGTACGCCAAATCTGTATATCACATCATGTTTGTTGAAGTTAATGACATTACTAGTCTTCACTTCAACTAAAGGTATGGCTTCAGCCCATTTAGAGAAATAATCGGTTATAGCTAAGATAAACCGATGTCCTTTAGACGAAGGGGGATTGATTGGTTCAATTATGTCCATGCCCCAAGCTTCGAAGGGCTATGAGGCAGCAGTTGGATGAAAGCATTCTGACGGTTGGTGAATGAAATCTGCATGAATCTGACATGCTCGGCACTTCCTTGCATAGTCAATGGCATCTGATACCATAGAGGGCCAGTAGTAGCCCATACGTCGGATACGATCCTATAATTTGGGACCGGGCTGATGTGCTCTACAAACGCCATCATGAGCTTCACGTAATATCTGCTTTGCTTCATCACCAGCCAGACATCTCAAAAGTAATCCATCAAAAGTTCATCGAAAGAGAGTTTTGGTGGTATGATTATAATAGAATCGAAGCGATCATCGACGAATACTTGTAGCTTCTTTTGGATCTTCAGGTATTATATCATGTACTGCAAAGTCGATGAAGGGTGTCCTAATCTTCACTAATGGCATTGACTTCAGTTGAATTACTAAATTCAATGTTATGGTTGCTTTCAATACAAAACAGTTCTCTATTGGAGATAACAACCATTTGTTGTCTTTTGACTGGAACTGCCAAGACCGCAGCTAAGTTAGCTAAGGCGTCAGCTTCTGTATTGCATGCTCGGCGTACATGTTCGATGAAGAACCCTTTGAACGAAAAAGCTATTCTGATTGCCACTTCATGGTATGGTACTAGATCTTGATGTCGAACTTGTATGCGCCTCTAACCTGATTAACAATCAGTTTAGAATCACCATATACTTCAAGATATTCAATATCCAGTTGTTTGGCTAATTGGAGTCCAATGAGCAAGGTATTGTATTCTGCTATGTTGTTGGAGCACGACTCATCTAAGGAATAAGCCCTCTGAATAGCTAATCCATCTGGTATAACAAGAACAATTCCCACTCCAGCGACAAGGGTGCCTCCAGGTCTAATTCTAGATGCTCCGTCGAAGAACAAATGCCAAGTAAGAAATTCTTCTGAAACCATATTTGATTCCAATGTCTCGTTTGGAATTTCGTCATAGAGTTTAGATGTCTAAGGGACAGGATGAGCTACTAAGAAGTCAGAAAGTGCTTGGCCTTTCACAGATTTTTGTGGGACATAGACCATATCATATTGTGCTAATAATATGGCCCATGTAGCAAGCCTAGAATTAAGTGTACTGGCTTATTCTTTAAGACCCGAAGAAGATTGACTCGGGATATAACATGAATAGTTTGGCCAATAATGTAATGTCTTGTCTTTTGAACAGCAAACATTAAGGCTAAGCATTCCTTCTCTACCAGACTATAACGATGTTCAGCTCCAATCATCGTCCGACTAAGGTAGTAGATGGCTTGTTCATGACATTCTTTGTTCTTCTGAGCCAGTAAAGCTTCCAGTGAATGATCCATCGCCCAGACATACATCAAGAAGGGTATTCCTGAGATCGGTGGCACAAGGACTGGTAGATTCATCAAATACTGTTTTATGTCATCAAATGCTCGTTGACATTCTTCTGTCCAAACGAAAGATACACCTTTCTTCATTAACTAAGTGAATGGTCTGCAACGTCCAGATAAATTCGAAATGAACCTCCTGATGTAAGCAAGTCGACCCTAGAATCTTCGTAGCTCTTTTAGGTTGCGTGGAGGATGCATCTCTTGAGGCTTTGATCTTCTCGGGATTAACGTGTATACCTTTAGAGGTAATGACGAATCGAGAAATTTGCCACTAGAGACTCCCAAGAAAGACTTAGTGGGGTTCATTTTGAGTTGATACTGGCGCATTAGATTGAAGATAGTTCTTAAATCTTGGATATGATCTTCCTTTAGACGACTTTTGACAGCAATATCGTCAACATAACATTCAACGATCTTTCACAAATGATTTCGAAAGATAGTATTCATAGCCCGTTGGTAAGTTACACCCGCATTCCTAAGACCGAACGGCATGACCGTATAGCAGTATACTCCGCGAGGGGTACGAAATAAAGTGTTTTTCATCTTCAGGATTCATCCAGATTTGATTGTATCCAGAAAACCCATCCATGAAAGAGATTCGTTCGAATCCACAAGTATTGTCGATCATGACATCAGTAATTGGGAGAGGGAATTCATCTATAGGGCAAGCATCATTGAGATCCCGAAAGTCTATGCATACCCGAACCTTCTTGATCTTTTTCAAAACTGGTACAACGTTGGCTACCCAGTCAGGATGCTGTTCTTCTTTGATAAAACCACAAGCGATAAGCTTTTGATTTCATCATCAATCACATCCATTATCTCAAGCTTGAATCGTTGTTGCTGTTGTTTGACTGGTTTAGCATTAGGCAAAATGTTAAGTTTATGGGTTGCGACCTGAGGATCTAATCCTGGCATATCCTCATAGCTCCAGGCAAAGAAATCGATATATTCACGAGTGAGATGAATCAGTTCTTATTTATCATCTTCTGAAAGATTTTTGCTAATGAAGATTGGTCGCGGTACATCTTTTTCTCCAACATCGATCTTGATTAGTTGATCCTTAGTAGGTGGTTCTCGTTGTTCAAAACGGAGTTCCTGCTGATTGTCCATCCTTTGTGCCCAAGGATCTGCTTCAGGAGCTTCTTCATATCATCCTCGTCATCGTCTGAGAACTCGACTGACACCATATTAGAAGATACTGTCATCCGATGAACATGACCAATACTGGTGTCAGAATCCCATGAGATAGAATCGGAAGAGTTAGATCATTCTTCATCGGATTCGGAAGCTTCTGGAGTCGGAAGTGGTGAAGTAAAACCTAGTCCCTACTTGTTTTACTATAGTATTGTTGTGATTTTTCTTTTGGAACAGAAATACGAATAGGAGTTCGCCTTCCTTTACCGCTATTGAGACCAGTTTTGAAATCATAGCCCATTTTACTGATGATGGCTTTGGATTGTGGACTATAGCGACGTAATTGTAGTCTTCCTGTATCATCCTTATTATCACTGTCGAGTATGATTTTTTGTTCTTCTCTTTTATTAAAAGTATAGGGGTCTCGTCTTTCTTTCGAGATGGTACTAGGAAGTATGATTCTTGTATTGATTCCAGTGATACCACATTTCGGAAAGATGATACGACTTCTATTGCAAGTGGCTTGAAGTTATCTAGCATATCCAAATAACATTGAATATAATAAGAGACATCAGTATACTACAAAGAAGATGCTTTATTGATCTTTATATCATTTACAACAGGACCTTTAGCCTTAATAGGCTTAGTCAGATTGATAATCAGAGAGGGGAAGAAGAATGAGAAGGAGGGGGATATTTACGACAAAGGTCGATTACAAGTGGCTCAGAAGAGGTGAGCTCCCTTTGTTCCTGACTAACACCAGGAGGCTGCTTCTTGTGAGAAGGAAGGTAAATAGTCAACGTCTTGGAAGACTGAGGACAGGAAGTAGGCCCTTTGGCAGGGATCACCAGAGTATCATTCGTTACGCCTTTCTGTTCTTCATCAGTATCTATTGCCAGTACCACCTTCATGAATTCCTCTTTGTACATGCGGGAGTCGTTGCAGTACGCTTCAATCCCCTTGAAAGGATTTTTAGGTGTTTATAACTTCTTTCTGTACTTCTCCATTGCCATCCACATATTTAAAACATTAGTGGAGAGTAGAAGGTACAATGTTGTGTTCGTGGAGGAATGGTCTTCCCAGCAAAGCATTGTATGAGCCATGATTATCAATCATATAGAAAGTGACCTATGTACGAAGATTGTCGATTTGAAGTTTCAAGCGTATCTTCCCCAAAGGTTCAATTCTTCCTTGATTGAACCCCAAGATGGCAGTGATAGTTATAGAAAGGTTGTGCACTGGGATCTTCAAGGCATCCAGCAAAGTCTTCAGCATGATACTAAGAGCAGACCCTGGGTCAATCAGTATGCGACCGACTTTATAGTGTCCACATATCCTGTAAAGTAGAGAGGACGATCATGACGATTGTCTTCTAACAACATGTCATCTTATGTAAAAGTGATGTTGGGTATTAGTTCAAATACACTATGACAATGTGTACAGCTGACATACTCCTTTTCAGGCTTCTTGAGGAGAGTATGACAAGTATCAGTCTGCATCAAGGCTTTGCTTAATGTTTCTCGAGTTTCTTTTGAGAGATGTAAGAGTTCGAAGATTGATAATCTCGCTGGAGTGTTAGCCAATTGAGCCCGTATGTCAAAATTATATGGCTTTCAAGTCCGAGAGATGAGGACTTTTCAATGCCTTGTTAAAGTGGACATGATGCTTTCATTTGTCTGCTGATATTGGTTTGGGAGGAGTTGGTTCCACTTGGCGAGGATGTAGATGGTATATTCTCAGCAGGGAAAGATGATGCAAGAAGAACATCAGAAGAAGGGGCAGGATTCTCTTGAGTTTCGGGATACTCTCGCAGATAAGGTTTCCTAGATCTGGTGCTGATTAGAATTTCTTCTTCTACTACTGGTTCAAAGGATACCATATTGCAACTCTTTGATTTAGTTTTGGAACGCTTCTTTTGATTGGAAGAAGAAGGCGCTTCAAAATCTGCTACTAGATCTGGATGAATCCATATGATTTCTCCTTTATCAATGGATAGCGGAACAAGACCTTCATATTGGAGAGGTAGAAGATTCACGATCTCGAGAGTAGCCCTCGGAATAGGGACAACACCATCTTGCAATAATTGTGGTAGGAAATCACCAAATTACACATAGATGACATTGGCTGTCATAGTCTTCTCATCCTGTTGGAGAGTAACTGCTCCAGAGTTGACCATCTCTTGGATTTTCCTTTGAGCACGTAGCATGCTCGAGTTGGATGCTCTATAAACATGTGATAAACACAATATTTAGGGTGATCAGTCTTACCCACTTCTTCTGGCCGTTTTGCCTCTGGCAGTTGAAGCTTATTGCTTTTAATCAAGCAATCGAATATGCTCATAATATCATCTTCATCAAAAGAATACTCTTATTTTAGACGAGGGCTTTTTGTGGTGGTGCTGATGGAGTGGGTACAGTCTGAGCGACATTGACAGCCAACGACTCCTTGCCTTTGAGATTGATGGCCAACGTTTCTTTACCCTTGTGATTGTTCTGGCGATTATTATCCTCGGGTGTGGAATATTTATCTTGGTTAGGATTAGCCATTTGAACTCCTAACTGTTTGAACTTCTCAGCGCTAACCTCCGTCGCTTTGGCATTCACAATGAAAGAAGTCAAATCTTGAAATTGTGTCGATCCTGTCCACATGCTGATAATAGGTAGCAGGTTTGATTTGCAAGTGTCTATTGTTACAGCAGATGGAGTTCCTAAAGGCATTTTAAGTGCCTCTCGATAGAATCTTTCAATGAAACTCCCAGTAGTTTCATTGTGTCTTTGTTTAATTTTGATAAGGGTAAACATAGTCATATCGTTAACCCCTTCATAGAATCGTTCCAAGAACATTTGCTTGAAACCAGCAAAAGAAGTTATACAGCTATCAGGCAAGCTACGGTACCAGTCGTATGCTGTACCGACTAAACAACCGACGAACACCCTGGTAAGAAGAGCATCATTTGGCTGCAATTGATCAGTCATTACTTTAAAGTGATTGATGTACTGACTTGGAGAAGTGCTGCCATCAAACAGCATAATAGTGGGAAGTTTATATTTAGAAGGAAATTGAACCTCCTTCCATTCCGCAGGATAAGGTTGTTTTATCCGAGTCTCTATAGACCATCTTTCTGCTTAAAGGCCTCAAACTGAGTGCGTAAGAGTTTTACAGCCACATTAGCATCACCAGAAGTTGAATTGGTGGGTTGGTTTGAATTATTGGAGAAGGAACAGCATGATAATTACTACCCCGCCAGACTGACTGGGACTAGCTTGAATCGGTACAGAAGCAACCTGGGGAGGTGGTACCCCCAGACTAACATT
This sequence comes from Iris pallida, assembly GCA_029216955.1. Lineage (NCBI taxonomy): Eukaryota > Viridiplantae > Streptophyta > Magnoliopsida > Asparagales > Iridaceae > Iris > Iris pallida. The sequence goes on along the minus strand of JANAVB010043972.1, from coordinate 114,998 downwards.
AACAGGTACAGAAGATGCTATGAGCTTGGGATTCGTAGCGGGATTTATAACCGATTGCATGGCATGTTGAGCCACGATTATAGTGTGCATACTTACGACCATTTCAGCCATGGTCTTCAATTTGTCTTCCAGTGCAACAATTCGTTGTTCTTGACTTGCTGAACTTGAAGCGTCTTGGTCTTCTGTAATGGCATATGCTGTCACCTCTCTTGCCATTATTGACGAAATAGTTTGCTCCGAGCTTTCACTATCTGTGTCAAAGTCGGAGAAAGAATCCTCTCCTAGATGAGTGATGGGAAGATCTTCCTGATTAAAAGCATCCTGGTCCAAGTTCTGATCTTTTGATCTGGTATATTGAAAGACCCCTTCACTAGATTCACGGAGTTGACCCAAGTATTGCTGACTCGGATTACGAGACGTGCCCCTCTTTGAAGATTTTTTACCCCTGGTGTCTCGGGAAGTCATATTGACAGAAGCATATAACAGCTCATCTTCATCTCCCATCATAGGTTCAGTAGTTGAAGTATAGTTTAGACGATAGAAAACAGATCGTTTAGCTGATTAACAACAACACTTGATGACCACTTCATGAAGACAGTGGCGTTCTGATGGATGATGTAAAGATGAGTGAGATGTCTCTGTGACCTTCCGTTTTTGTGTAAGACGTTCCCGGAGATCATTCACCTCCATGGGACAAGAAGAAGTCGGAGGAACATATTCATTAATGATATTAGGAACATGCCTCCGATTTTTAAGATGTTTTATTTCGTGGGTGTACAGAGAGGTACTTAACTCATTAGCATAAGTGATTGGATCTTTCTTTTCAAAATTGTGTTTCTGGTGCAAATTGGCCTTTGGCGTAGGATACTTGCATTTCACCGAGGTTGATACTGATTGACGCCTATTGAGATAGGCACGCAAATCAGAGAATTCTGCTCCCGGTGCATCTGTTTGAGATACCAGTAATTTTTCTTGCTTGGATCTTGAAATATGCAAGGTTGGAAGATCTTGAGTTGTTGCTATAGGGGTAGGTAGGATGCCTCTTTGATCAGTATTCTTTCCCATGGTAGGGATTTTAAGACCTCTGTTACAAACAGAGGAATCTCTGTTCAAAGGAATACAATCTGAGATTTTCCTCTGAGTCATAGACTGAGGAAGATTAAGAAAAGACCAAATGGTGCTTTCCTTTCTTTTTGAAGGGTTAGCTAAGAAGCGTTTCCCCCTCTGTTTTGTTGTGGGACCACCTTATGCGCAGGTTGTGCAAGTTGAGGAAGTGTCAAAGGACCCTTCCCTTTGTTCTGTCTAGCACTAGCACTAGAACATTGCTTCTCCTAGTTCAGAACTGGGAAGAAGAAGAAATAGCCAAATACTAGTTCCCTTGGGTTGCGCCAGAGCAGCATGTTGTACAAACTGCGTCGTGGCAACAGGGTGCTTAAATTGTGTCCTGGCAACAAGTTGTGTAGGTTGCGCTCGGGCAACAGGGTGAACAGACTACGCCTTGGCAGCAAGCTCGGTGGACTGCGCCTTGGCAGTAGAGGGAGTAGATTGCACGCAGGCAACAGAAGCAGTGGACTGTGCCTTGACAGCAGAGTGAGTGGATTGTACGCAGAAAACAGAAGCAGTGGACTGCGTACGGGCAACAGAGTGGGTAGATTGTGCGTAGGCAACATAAGCAGTCTACGCCTGGGCTACAGAGGCAGTTTGCGTATTGGCCACTGAGCGCTCAGGTTGCACCTGGGCAACAGAAACTGTGGAAGACTTAGGAGTCCACACAGTTCTATTTTTGGTGATAGCCACAGTACGCTTGTTGCTCTTGTTGTTGATCATATCCTCGTAGGCTGTCTGGTTGACTTTAACAACCAGAGTCTTCTGCGTCTTGCCGATTGACGCAGTATCACATTGAGTTGTCACCTTCTCGTCGGAGGAGAAAGTCGTCCCCAGCAGAGTCGCCATTTTGTTTGCAAAAACAAAAAGCTTATAACAAACTTTAAAAGAATCGTACAAAGTACAATGAATTCTGGGGAAGTACAACTTTAGGAATCTGATCAGAAGACGATCACTTTATCCCTTGGACTATGTGAACTTGAAGACTAGTGCCTCTGAAGAATGCAACAGCAATTTTGCAAGGATTCTTGATCTCTGTGATGCCTTGATAATGATTGGAAACTCTATTATAGAGTTCTGGAAATAACTGTTTTAGCAGTTATTTTGATGTGCGCAAGGTTGAACTGCGCCACTTTGGGTTGCGCTAACCTTAAGTTGCGCCAACTTCCATTCCGTTACACAAACGTATACTAACTGTATTTAGACGTGTGGCATCATATGATTTAGATGCGCATGGTCATGTACAGAGTAGTGGACACGTTTTGAGAAATTAGTGGCATGTGCACCACATCATCCTGCTTTAGAATGTAAGTTGTCTCAACTTTATCAGGTTGCACGAGCTTCAGTCAACGAGTCAAACTGTGCTTGATTGGGTTGCGCCTAGGCGCAACTCAGTGCATAGGCACATGGCAGTATTTGAATATATGAGAAGAATTTGTTCAGATTGCGCCTAGGCGCAACTTGCAGAGTGCGCAGAACAGCTGTCAATAAATCGTCTCGAGTGCCACGCTTTGCAGGATTCGTAGAGATTTTATTCGTTTATCGTGCTGTCAGTTGTCAGTGCTGTCAGGCAATGATGGCAATTATTGTCAGGCGCCACTTAAGCTTTGGCACAATGTGATTGGGCGTAGTCTGATATATGGTACAACTTGCTCAGTGGCGCAGTTTGATCTCTAAGCTTTATAACAGTGGCGCAGCTTGATTTTTGGGGCGCAACTTGATTGTTGAGCAGTAAAAACATGGCGCAACTTGATTTTTAGGCTTTACAGTGTACGGCTCCATACTTTACCTAACTAGGGTTCTCACAAGACTTTACTAGCAAGATGCAATGAGACGTTCAAACAGTCACAAGCCCTGCAGACTATCCATGTTACCCTGACGCAGGTTGAGAGAGTTGATTAGGTGACTTGGAGGTTCAACATATGATAATGTGTTGGAAATGCGCCCTACTCGATGGCAGGCTATAAGTCCACTTAAGGCTCTCAGATAACAGGATTGCCTGTGACTAAAAATCTCTTTATGAGCTACTTGATCAATCTAGTCATTATCCTAGTCAGATTCAATATGAATCCCTGACCGTGGTAATCAGAAATCCATGTCCTAGACATGATGTAAGACGAGACATATAGCTTGTACAGGCACAATCATCTTCAGTGTCATAATAAGAGTTACTTAGCAAGTCAAGGTAGTTGTCGCAACAGCCTTTCAAGATTATCATGTCATGTCGGGTTACTTGTTACTTATCAAGATTACTTGTCAGGAGTGCATCTCGATAGGCCACTATCAAGATTGTATATGTCTTATCAAATTACTTATCATGTCAAGAGTGCTTGTTAAGTGTGCGCCTCGATGGGCCACTATCAAGATTGTACATATCGTGTTCATGTCAAGATATACTGGCAAGTCATGTTATGCTCAACAAGTGATCGAGTCAGATCGTCACAAGATAGGTCAATTACAAGTCACATGCACGATCATAGGCAAATACAACTAGAACTAGGAGAACATGTATGGGGGCAAGGGCAAGAAGTATTATGGCAACAAGTGGAAATGGTCAAGTGGCGCCAGGGAAATGACAGGTGGCACCAAGGGGGAAGGGGTGCCTAAGTTGGGCTGTGCCAGGCTAGGTTACGCTAGATCAGGTTGTGCCAGGTCAGGTTTCTCCTGACTCAGGTTGCGCCAGGGCCCAAGGGGGCACTGGGCTAGGTCAGGGTGCGCCGCGCTAAAGAACGCGCACTGGGTCAGGTTGCGCCGCGCTAAAGAACGCGCACTGGGTCAGGTTGCACCGCGCTAAAGAACGCGCGCTGGGTCTGATTGCGCCGTGTTAAACACGCACTGGGTCAGGTTGCGCTGCGCTAAAGAACGTACGCTGGGTCTGGTTGCGCCCGATACTGTTCTTCTTCCCCAAACAGCAAAGAAGAACCCATGGAACCCGAAAACTTCAAAATGCCATAACTTGCTCAAAACAAGTCCGAATTGAGACTTCCAAGGGTCTAAACTTCATAGAACGAGATTTCCTACAGCCTAGGATCTACCAAGCTTTAATAGATCAAAACCAAGAAAAACAAGAAAAGATCAAAACTTAGATCTACAAAAATCTACCCATCAAAACTGAAATGCCAAGTTCTAAATAGGGTTAGAATCAAGTGGAGAAGAGAATAGAAAAATAAAATGGGAGATCCATCATGAAGCAATATTGCACTTGCCTAGGGCTTGGTAGGTGGGAGGAGTAATGGAGAAGAAGAAGAAGTAAATGAAGAAGTAAATGCAAATAATGGAGGAGAGAGAAGGAGTTGGTTTTTATACAAAATCTCTCAATCTCAAACCAAAACAAACCAAGCCAAGCCAAGTCAAATTGAACGAAAACAAATTAAAATAAACTAAGTCAAGATTAAACCAAGACAAAGATAAGCAAGATAAGTCAAGTATGCGTCAGAAATCCGTACACGTATACTAAAAAATACGTATAACGGGAAACGTGAGTGACAACTCTACCCATCTTAAAAGAATTATGTCCTCCGAATTGAATCAAGAGGTTAGAGGTGTCGGGGCAAGCTATACTAATACTGACAATCTAAGACTAGCAGTCAACCAAGCAATCATTCATGCAAGTGGATCCTACCATGACACGTCATGACACAGGATACTCTGGGAAGGTAGCTAATCCTCTTAGGGATCGGTGTCTACACAATGCACAAGAATAATAACAAGTCTTGCATAAGGTATACCATATATACGGGAATAAATACTTATGACGGGATGCAAACAATACCAAATCCGTGTGACCAATGTGTTAAGAATCAAGGATATCTATACTAAATATAAGAAACATAGAAAATAACATAGAAAAAAATGATCAAAGAATATACTCACCTGAGATCGAATGTAAAGTATCTGTGACTTTCGATACGACGCCTCGAAGACCTAAATATGGAAATATATTAATATCAAGTTTAGAAATGAAAACAAGTCATACTAGTCCATTTCAAGGTCATAAAGTCCATTCTAGGTAAAATTGGTCAAACTAGGTCAACTCAAGGTTAAACTAGTCCAATTTGCTATTTTTAGGTTGTATGAGTCTAATTTTAGGGTTTTGAGTCCATATATTAGGTACCTAAGTAATATTAGTTAACCTAGGGTATATATTATAGTAGCCTATTACCCATTATCCATATTTGACTCAATATCTAAATATATGTCCATTGCCTAGGTTAATTTAGTTATTACCTATGCATATAGACCAAAGCCTATCTCAATCTAGGATATTACCTATGTATCTAACTACCCATTTATCTAACCCCTATATTCCTATAGGGGAACCAATACCTATCTAACATGTCCACATGTACCCAAGCCCTTTACCTATACAGTACACTTTAATTCCTTCTCTTTTCCTCTTCACTGTCTAGTCCTCAAGGACTGAAACTCATGCCCCCTTCCAACTGTTCAGTCTTTAACTGAAATTTCAAACACTCATCAGTTCATTCCTTAACTGAACTTCAAACACTCTTCAGATCACTGACTGAACTGATACTCAAAACAACCAATTTTTCCCCATTAACTTCCTGCTCGAGCCCCTAATCCCCATCAGTTGCTGTTCTTGTTAGGAATTCCCCCAAGCTAATTGTCTAAGATACCATCTACTGATACATCTCTCTTCCCTTTTACCTAAACCTAAAAATCCCTATATCAGTCCTACTGATACTCTTAAACCCCCTTCCATTTACTGTTAAGTTTTTTCCTCCTTCCTAGTACATGCTTTTGCCTATACCCATACTCAACTGGGATCCCCCCTTTACTTTACTTGGCTGTACCAGAGCATTTTGGTGTACTTCTCTCTCTCTGAACTGATACCTCTCTCCCTCTTCACTTCACTGATAAATCAAAACCCCTTTCCTATCTATCCTATCTCCTTCTTCCTATGACTAACCCCTCTCTATTACCTATTAACTAGTCCCTTGTATCAGTCCTTATGGACTGATACATAAGTTCCTTCTCTAACTACCACTCTGCACACACAAATGAAGCTCCCAATGCCTATTACATAAATCAATCAAACACAGGGAGTCCCCAATGCCTCTCCTAATCTGGACTGGCACTGACTGCTCATAACCTTCTCCATTACCTTCACTTCCAACTGGTAACAGTGAGCAACATGAATATAATATAGCGCGCACACACACACACACACACACACACTATATAAATATAGTTAAAATTAACCATACAAATCCATATATATATATATATATATATGACAGTGTAATATCAGTTTAAATATTAATATATAGGATAGTTCAAATATATAAACACAACTATCTATATATATGCCATTATACATCTATATATATATACGCCACACACACACAACACACACTATAAATATAGTTAAAAATTAACCATACAAATCCATATATATAATAATATATGACAGTGTAATATCAGTTTAAATTAATATATAGGATAGTTCAAATATATAAACACAACTATCTATATAATATGCCATTATACATCTATAATATATATATATATTATATATATATATTATAATATATATATATATATTAATAATATATAATATATTTATATTATATATATATATATATTATATTTATATATATATATATATATATATATATATATATATATAATATAAAAAAATATATATATATATATATATATTATATATATATATTTTATATATTAAAATATATATATATATATATATATATATATATATATATATATATAATATATATATATATATAAATATACATTACATAATAATATATACATTACATAGGATATATATATATATGAAAGCATATATTTACACATTTATATATAAATCTATATATACATATATATAACTCTAATGCATAAGCATATGAGGATAAACAAATTTAGTGAGCTATTTGGGCTAGTGTCAAGTGTCATGATAATAGAGTGTTCACCACATGTGTTGGAGTCCAAAAACCCCCAAATTGGTCCCATGTCCAAATACAACAAGACACAACCTATTGGCATCCATTTGTGGATACTATACTGGCCTCAAACACTACTTACATGTCTATTTAGCCTATGGGACAATATGACAAACACTTTGTGTGCCACCCTCAGATTTCTTCTAAATGTGGCACAAAACTCATTCTAACTTTCAAATAGAGATTCATTAGTCTCAAACTCTTCCCATGGGTAGTCCTAATTCATGGGTGAGTTTCTAATAGTGTCATGCATGAAAATGATATTTAAACTAAAGAAAATGACAAAAGTTTACCTATTGGGAGATAGATTCCCAATAAAACTCTTAAAAATGGCTCAAGTGTCAACAATGACACAATCTCCCAAGATTTTGGAGTCCTCTCCTTGAGCTCCTTGGTCACCAAGCTCCATGTATTCTAGGATGAAGATTAGGGGAAGTTTTGAGGGATTTTAGAGGAGTTTTGATAGAAGAAATGTGGGAAATGGAGAGGTTTTGTAGAGAACTCAACAAGGGTTTCTTGGAGGCTCAAATGAAATAAAGAAGAGTGAGAGATCCCTCTCATGTTGGCTGCCATAAATGAGCCCTAAAACCCACTTTGAAATGTGTAACGCCACAGAACCAGAATACTGGAGAGCGGGGGCATACATAGCCAGCTACGTATAATAAAATGGAATCCACCTCACTATACGGTCACAACTGTCTAGAGATATGAGGGTTTAACTACAATCCATCAGTCTCCTATGGTCAAGAACAAGCCTATTGTCTCAATCACAAGCAAGTAAGTAAATGTTACAAGATGTAAGACCACAAATATACAATAGCAAGGCGTCCCCAACATTACATATTGGATGATCATGAAGCTAGTCGTCCAAAATGTTAAGACTAGCAAGAGTTCAGTTACATGATCAATCCTAGGATCTGTCAATCATGGTACAGCCCGTAGGCAGACAGTAAGTAAAGGTGCAATCGAGCTAACACGTGCTCGTCGGCTAAACGCCTCAAAAGAATAATTTTATAATAAAGTGGTAGGATTAAAAGAAACCCACTCATTCCCAGGGTTACGCCTGGTGGTCACCATCTGGCTGGAAGTTAGGTAGATCCTCTGGAGCTGCTCCGATATCTGGCCATACAAAACCAGCTGGGTCAGACCCAGAAAGAGCAAGTACCACAAAGGAGGCTTCACTTAGGAACTAAAACCAGCATATCATAATAGAATAATAAGGATAGTAAATAAAGAATTGAATAATAGAGATAACCACAGTAAACTGAGTACGAGGAAACTATTCAAGTAGCCAGATCACAACCCTTAAACCAAACAAGGACCAGAGTTGTAACCCTTCACCTGAATAGAGACCTGTCTCAAATACTATTGGTAAGGTAACAAGACAATAAACGAAGAGAGGACTCAGAACTGCTCAGGGAGCCAGGTTACAACCCTTAAACCAAACAAGGACCGGGGTTGTAACCCTTCGCCTGAACAGAACTGGACCCCTGATCTTTATTGTTAAGGCCAGTATAAATAATTTATCAGGTCGTTGCAGTAAGTAAAACATGACGAGCGTGGCATGGGGTTGCAATAAGATAATAACGAAGAGAGGACATAGAACTGCTCCGGGAGCCAGGTTACAACCCTTAAACCAAACAAGGACCGGGGTTGTAACCCTTCGCCTGAACAGAACTGGACCCCCGATCGTTATTGTTAAGGCAAGCCTCAATTATGTCGTATCACAATCTTGTACAGGATCGGGATAAGACTAAGCTGGGATAAACTCCATCCAATCAATCACGGCCAATCAAGAGTACGGCTTGATACTTTTAACTAACTAGGGTTATCATAGGCCTAGTTACTAGAAAGATGCAATAAGATTATCCCAATAGCCACAAGTCCTGCAGACCATCCGGTTATCCAGGTCGAATGTCCGTTTATGGAGAATGCAATACGTGACTGTGTGCTGGAAATGTGCCTTATTCATTGGTAGGCTACAAGTCCACTTAATGCTCCCAGATAACGGGATCGCTTGTAGCTGAAAATCTCTTCATGTCTACTGAATTATTCTAGTTTATTAGCCTTAGTCAATTACTGTAGGTATACATGACCGTGGTACTCAGGGATCCCTGTCCTAGACATGATACAAACATTACCGATTCATATTGTACAAACACAATCACCCACGGTGTCCAGGCCATTCAATTATGTCATGACATGCTAGCCGTTCCAACAGCATTCGAGATATATATCGTGTCAAATTCACTGTCAAAAGTACGCTACGACGGGACACCATTATGTCATGGAACATATTTAAAAATTATCATTTAACCTGGTATAAGCATATATGCAATAACTAAATATAAACAGGGTACAAGAGTTGTAGAGGAATCATGCGGCTCGGGGAGACGGGGCATAACTTTCACATATGAACTCAAACTGAGGTGCTCCAGAAATATTCGGAAAGACAAGACAGAGATCTAAAACTTTCATATTTTAAGTTTTCGAAATTTTACCTAGAAAATAGCTAAACTTGGCAAAAACAGTCATTCTGTGCACTTTTTAGGCCAAAAATTCAATTCTGCGTAAAATATGTAGAAAGGAAGGGTTCCAGCGTAAAATTTTACATTCTGGGTACCATCCAGCGTAAAATACGCAATTTTAGGGTTCCCTGCGTAAAATCTTACATTCTGGATGATATCCAGCGTAAAATACGCAATTTCAGGGTTTCCTACATAAAATCTTACATTCTGGATGATATCCAGCATAAAATACGCAATTCCAGGGTCCCTAGCGTAAAATCTTACATTCTGGATGATATCCAGCGTAAAATACGCAATTCCAGGGTCTCTAGCATAAAATCTTACATTCTGGATGATATCCAGCGTAAAATACGCAATTTCAGGGTTCCCTGCGTAAAATCTTACATTCTGGATGATATCCAGCGTAAAATACGCAATTCCACGGTTCCCTGCGTAAAATCTTACATTCTGGATGATATCCAGCGTAAAATATGCAATTCCAGGGTTCCCTGCATAAAATTTGACCCAGCCGACATGAAAAATCCAGAAAACTTGTTTTGGCCATAAAAACTTCATTTTAACTCGAAATGAGGTGAATCAAAAACCAAATTCACACGAAATTTCGTGCTCGTGCTCATGGAACAATTAGTTTTCGAAAATAACAAATTTTAGTAGATCAAAACCAAGAAAACTCCATGAACTAAAAGTTATAAAGTAGATCTAGAAGAATCTATCCATCAAAATTTAAAACTCCATGTTCTAAAGAGGCTTATAATCATGTAAAGAAGAGAATGGAACAATAAAAATTAAGATCCCTCAAGAAGCAAGTTGCACTTGCCTAGGGCTCTTGGGTGTAGGTGGAGAGTAATGGTGAGGAAGAAGAAGAGTGAATGAGGAGAGAAAGCGCGTTGGGTTAATAAATGGTGAGGGTGGTGGTAAGTAGGGGTTTTCCTTTGGTTCATGATGAACCTAAGGCAAACCAAGCCAAGCCGAACCAAACCAAGAATAACCAAGCAATTGAAAATATCAAATAAACCAAGCAAGGTGTCATGTAATACGAGTCAAAATACGTATACGTATACCAAAATACGTAATACGAACAATAGGCATTACAACTCTCCCTACCTTAAAAGAATTTTGTCCTTGGAATTTAATCAAGAGGCTAGAGATGCAAGGACAAGCTATACTAATCATAGGCAAGCTATACTAGTCAAGCAATCAAGCAATTATTTATGCAAGCAAGGAACCGAAGGCATGAGGCATAAGAAAGATATTATACCTCACGAGTCAAACAGGTCGGGATATTACGATCGAATATCATCCTCACGCTCCCACGTTGACTCACCCAAAGAGTGATGACCCCAAGCAACTCGGACTAACTTGATAGTTTTGTTCTTGAGTATCTTCTCTCTCCGGTCCAATATGGACACGGGCCTCTCCTCATACGAAAGGTTGGTACCAACAACCAATTCCGAATGATCCAGGATATGGCTCAGGTCCGAGATATACCGTCGTAGTTGGGATACATGGAACACGTCATACACCTCACTCAGCGACGGTGGAAGAGCGAGACGATAGGATACATCACCTACTCGCTCCAGAATATCGAACGATCCTATATACCGAGGACTAAGCTTTCCCCGTACGCCGAAACGAATGACACCACGGTTAGGCGAGATCCTCAGGAATACATGGTCGTCGACAAAAATTCAAGGGGACGGCGATGAGAATCGGCCCAATGGTGCTGACGATCTTGTGTAATACGAAGATGATCTGTAACTCTCCTGACCACCTCAACTGTCTGAGTGATCAACTCGGGACCAAGCATCTGCCTTTCTCCAATATCGTCCCATGCTAGTGGGGATCTGTACTTCCTATCATACAGTGCCTCGAACGGGGCAGTCTGGATGCTAGCTTGGAAACTATTGTTGTAAAAAACTCCACCAGGTGCAGGTGATCTTTCCACGAGCCGCCGAAGTCGAGTGTACATGATCTCAACATATCTTCGAGAGTATGGATTGTGCGTTCTGACTGGCCATCTGTTTGTGGGTGATATGCTGAGCTGAACTGGAGGCGAGTTCCCAAACTCTCTTGTAGACTACGCCAAAAGTGCGACGTAAATCTCGAATTTCTGTCCGAGGTGATACTGACTGGTACTCCATGCATCCTGACTACCTGCCTGAGGTACATCTCTGCCAGCTGAGCCGTCGACTGACCAACTCTGAACGGAAGAAAGTGGGCCACCTTCGTGAGCCGATCAACTATAACCCAAATAGCATCTCGACCAGCTGGGGATCTAGGTAATCCAGTCACGAAATCCATGGTTATATGCTCCCACTTCCATTCTGGAATTGGCAAGGGCTGAAGTAGTCCAGCCGGCCTCTGATGTTCAGCTTTAACTTGTTGGCAAACCAAACATCGAGAGACAAACCGGGCTATCTCTCTCTTCATGCCATTCCACCAAAAGTGCTGACGGATATCTCGGTACATCTTCGTGCCACCGGGATGAATCGAATACTGAGAACTGTGAGCTTCGGTCATGACTTCCTATCTGATATCTGCACTGGATACACAAAGACGCTTACCATGTCGAAGTGTACCGTCCTCATGAATGCATAATTCTGGTCTTCGCCCTGCTAACATTCTGTCCTAAGCCGCTGAAGCTTAGAATCGGAGGACTGAGCTATCTTGATTCTCTCAACTATACTGGACTGAACTTGCATGCTGGCCATCAATGCCACGCTGGTAGGAAGGATAACTTCTATACCCATCTTCTGAAGATCTGCTAACAATTCTGGTTGCGCTGTCAGAAAGTAAACTCTGGCTCCTGCTCAATGCATCTGCAACAACGTTGGCCTTCCCAGGATGATACTGCAGGTTGACATCATAAACAAGCAGCTCTAGCCATCTCCTCTGACGCATGTTAAGTTCCTTCTGAGTGAACACATACTTTTGGCTCTTGTGATCGGTAAAAATCTCTACCCTATCTCCATACAAGTAGTGTCTCCAAAGCTTTAGCGCAAACACCACGGCTGCCAACTCCAAGTCGTGGGTTGGGTAATTCCTCTCATGATCACGAAGTTGTCGTGACGCATAAGCTATTACCTTCCTATGCTGCATCAAAACACAGCCTAAACCTTGGCCTGAAGCATCAAAATACACTGAGAATCTTCTGGTCCCATCTGGAAGTGTGAGAATGGGTGCCGTCATCAAGCCTCGCTTCAACTTCTCAAAAGAATCCTGACATTCTGATGTCCAAGAAAACTGCACATCCTTGCGGGTTAACTGCGTCAGTGGTGCTGAAATCCGAGCGAAGTCCGAAACAAATCGCTGGTAGTAGCCGACCAATCCAAGAAAACTACGAACTTCTGTAACTGTGTTGGGCACTGGCCACGTTTCGATAGCCACGATCTTCTGGAGATCCACATCTACTCCTCCTCTGGTAATGATATGACCTAAGTATGAAATGCGATTGAGCCAGAACTTGCATTTACTGAACTTGGCATACAACTGGTGCTCTCGGAGAATCTGGAGGACAACTCTGAGCTGCTCATGCTCCGCTTCACTCTTGCTATAGACCAGGATGTCGTCTATGAACACAATCACGAACTGATCCAATAAGGCATGAAGATGCGATTCATGAGGTCTATGAATACAGTCGACGCATTGGTTGCTCCAAATGGCATAACAAGGAACTCCCAATGTCCATATCTAGATCTGAATGCCGTCTTCGGGATGTCCTGCTCTCTGACTCTGATCTGGTGGTACCCTGACCGCAAATCTATCTTCGAGAATACTGCTGCTCCTCTGAGTTGATCAAAGAAGTCATCTATCCTTGGGAGAGGATATTTGTTCTTGATTGTTACTGAGTTCAAGGTACGATAGTCAACACATAATCTGGACGTACCATCCTTCTTTTTCATAAGAAGTATCGGGGCTCCCCAAGGCGATCCACTAGCACGAATGAATCCCTCGGTCCTGAGTTCTTCAATCATTTTATACAATATCTCCAATTCTGACGGTGCCATCCTGTAGACTCTCTCTGACACAGGTGCGGTCCCGGGATCAAGTCTATTGTGAACTTGATCTCTCGCTCTGGCGGCATTCCTGGAAGCTCTTCTGGGAAAACATCTGGAAACTCCTCGACGATCCGGGGTAACTGCACTGCTGCTACTGCCATCCGCAACACGGGAGGAGAAGGTTCAACTTCGCCTCGGGAGAAGAAAAATTCCGGCTCGCCTGGGATGCTAAAAGCAACCCAGCCAATATGGCAATCTATCCTGGCATACTGGTCCCTCAACCAATCCATCCCTAAGACCACATCATAATCGGCCATCGGGAATTCTATTAACCTAGCGGGAAACTCTCTACCGCTAACTACGACCCGACACGAGGAAATACTCTATCTACTCCCATAAGACCGCTACCAGTAAGTATATTGAGCCTTACTGATAATGACTCGGGTTCCAGTCCTATCCGTGTCGCGAATCGTACAGACATAAATGAATGCGAGGCACCAGAATCAAATAATACTGAAGCTGGAAAGGTGTTGAGAATAGTACCTGCCACTACCTTATCGGGTGCTATTTTTTCCTTTCCCATGGTCAAGGCCAGCACTTGACCATGTCCTCTGGGTGCGGGTCCCCTCTGCTAAAAATTCCTCTGCCTTCTCTGGATCAGGGCTTGGGCTTGGGCATACTGCTGTGGTCTCTGCTGCTGGAATGCCTGGGCCTGCGTCGGCAATGGCCTCAGAAATGGATACTGCAGCTGCTGCTACTGCTGCTGGACTGGTGTTGGTCCCCTAACTGAAGGACTAGAGAAGGCCGATGAACTTCCCCTGTTCGGGCAGTTCCCAACCCTGTGGTCTGGGGCACCACAAACCAAGCACAAACCCTGTGCTCTGCGATACTCTGATACCACGTGCCCCGGCTTCCCGCAGTGTGAACATCCCACTGCGGAAGACTGCTTCTGCTTCTGCTGCTGAGGGTACATCGGGGTGGAATACTGAACCGACGTCACTGAGGCCGCCCACCTCGGAGCTCCAATGGTCAAAGCCCTGGCTGCCGGGGCTGGTGCTGATGACTGATTCATCTGGCCGTGAGATCGCTTTCGACTTCCGGTCCTATCCACGATCCTCTGGGAGGTATACTCATGCTTCATAGCTGCCCTAAGTACTGCATCAAAGGTCTGATGCTCAAACTGCTCCACTGCTAACAAGATCTCGAGGTAAAGCCCATGCTGGAACCGCTGGGCCCTATCGAACTCGGTCGCCACCAAGGTGGGATTAAACCGACCAAGCCTGGAGAACTCGACCGCATATCCATCGACCGTCCTGTCCATCTGCTTCAGATTGGTGAACCTCGTCTGTAGATCGTACCGAGCTACAACATCAAAAAACTTGGTCTAGAATCTCTCCCTGAATACTGCCCATGAAATAGGGGCCACTAAACTATCGGCCTGCGCTGCCCACCAGCTGCGGGCAAGATCTAGTAACTGCAGGCGCACTACGGCCATCTTCTCCGCTTCTAGGATCCTGGCTGCTTCTAGAATCACCTCTGTGTCCAGAAGCCATACATCTGCAGCGATCGCATCTTCACTGCCGTCGAAGAAGGGAGGGTTCAAGCGCTTGAAGCTGTTGGCCGCGCAATTACCCTGATGACCTCCTCTGGTCAAAGCGTCTGCCACCGCCTGGTGCAAGGCATCTCCTCGACGATCCTGGGAGGCTAATAGTGACCTGATGAGACCCACCAAAGTGCCATCATCAGGCTCTGCAGGGTGGACGGGCTGAACTGGTGGCTCTCCTCCAGTAGGTATGACTCTGGAGGCTACTCCTAAATGTTGGGCTTGATCTCCAGGTTGCGACTGGTCCACGGGAGGTGCTCTGTCTTGCTTATCGGCAGGTCCATGAACAATGTCGCTGAAGAAGACGACATAGGGAACAATAAGGAAGGACCAGGACAGATCAACGATACAAGCATGTGATCAGGTCAAGAATCTAAGGGATTCAAAGATACGGGTAGAGATCAAGGGCGAGTGTTGATTGAGACATCTATTCGGTAAACCCTCACAACTTGATTTACAAGACCTGCATGGGCCACCACTAAAACTATGTAACGCCCTAGAACAGAATACTGGAGAGCGGGAGCATACATAGCCAGCTACGTATAATGAAATGGAATCCACCTCACTATACGGTCACGGCTGTCTAGATATATGAGGGTTTAACTACAATCCATCAGTCTCCTATGGTCAAGAACAAGCCTATTGTCTCAATCATAAGCAAGTAAGTAAATGTTACAAGATGTAAGACCACCAAATATATAATAGTAAGGCGTCCCCAACATTACATATTGGATGATCATGAAGCTTGTCGTCCAAAATGTCAAGACTAGCAAGAGTTCAGTCATACATGATCAACCCTAGGATCTGTCAATCATGTTACAGCCCGTAGGCAGACAGTAAGTAAAGGTGCAATCGAGCTAACACGTGCTCGTCGGCTAAACGCCTCAAAAGAATAATTTTACAATAAAGTGGAAGGACAAAAAGAAACCCACTCGTTGCCAGGGTTACGCCTGGTGGTCACCATCTGGGGATGTTAGGTAGATCCTCTGGAGCTGCTCGGATATCTGGCTATACAAACCAGCTGAGTCAGACCCCAAAAAGAGCAAATGCCACAAAGGAGGCTTCACTTAGGAACTAAAACCAGCATATCATAATAGAATAATAAGGATAGTAAAAAAGAATTGATAATAATAGAGAGAACCACAGTAAACTGAGTACGAGGAAATTATTCAAGTAGCCAGGTCACAACCCTTAAACCAAACAAGGACCGGAGTTGTAACCCTTCACCTGAATAGAGACCCGTCTCAAATACTATTGGTAAGGTAACAAGACAATAAACGAAGAGAGGACTCAGAACTGCTCCGGGAGCCAGGTTACAACCCTTAAACCAAACAAGGAACGGGGTTGTAACCCTTCTCCTGAACAGAACTGGACCCCTGATCTTTATTGTTAAGGCCAATATAAATAATTTATCAGGTCGTTGCAGTAAGTAAAACATGACGAGCGTGCCATGGGGTTGCAATAAGACAATAACGAAGAGAGGACATAGAACTGCCGAGAGCCAGGTTACAACCCTTAAACCAAACAAGGACCGGGGTTGTAACCCTTCGCCTGAACAGAACTGGACCCCCGATCGTTATTGTTAAGGCAAGCCTCAATAATCATGTCGTGTCACAATCTTGTACAGGATCGGGACAAGGCTAAGCTGGGATAAACTCTATCCAATCAATCACGGCCAATCAAGAGTACGGCTTGATACTTTTAACTAACTAGGGTTATCATAGGCCTAGTTACTAGCAAGATGCAATAAGATTGTTCCAATAGCCACAAGCCCTACAGACCATCCGGTTATCCAGGTCGAATGTCCGTTTATGGAGAATGCAACACGTGACTGTGTGCTGGAAATGTGCCCTTCTTATCGGTAGGCTACAAGTCCACTTAATGCGCCCAGATAACGGGATCGCTTGTAGCTGGAAATCTCTTCATGTCTACTGAATTATTCTAGTTTATTAGCCTTAGTCAATTACTGTAGGTATCCCTGACCGTGGTACTCAGGGATCCCTGTCCTAGATATGATGCAAAATATTACCGGTTCATTTTGTACAAACACAATCACCCACGGTGTCCAGGCCATTCAATTTTGTCATGACATGCTAGCCGTCGCAACAGCATTCGAGATATATATCGTGTCAAATTTACTGTCAAAAGTACGCCACGACGGGACACCATTATGTCATGGAACATATTTAAAAATTATTATTTAACCTGGTATAAGCATATATGCAATAACTAAATATAAACAGGGTGCAAGAGTTGTGGAGGAATCATGCGGCTCAGGGAAGACGGGGAATAACTTTCACATATGAACTCAAACTGAGGTGCTCCAGAAATATTCGAAAAGGCAAGACAGAGATGTAAAACTTTCATGTTTTAAGTTTTTCGAAATTCTAGCTAGAAAATAGCTAAATTTGGCAAAAACAGTCATTCTGTGCACTTTTTAGGCCAAAAATTCAATTATGCGTAAAATATGTAAAATGGAAGGATTCCAGCGTAAAATTTTATATTCTGGGTACCATCTATCATAAAATATGCAATTTCAGGGTCCCTGCGTAAAATCTTACATTCTGGATGATATCCAGCGTAAAATACGCAATTCCAGGGTCCCTAGCGTAAAATCTTACATTCTGGATGATATCCAGCGTAAAATACGCAATTCCAGGGTTCCCTGCGTAAAATCTTACATTCTGGATGATATCCAGCGTAAAATATGCAATTCCAGGGTTCCCTGCGTAAATTTCACCCAGCCGACATGAAAAATCCAGAAAACTTATTTTGACCATAAAAACTTTATTTTAACTCGAAATGAGGTGAATCAAAAACCAAATTCATACGAAATTTCGTGCTCGTGCTCATCTAACTATTAGTTTTCGAAAATAACAAATTTTAGTAGATCAAAACCAAGAAAACTCCATGAACTAAAAGTTATAAAGTAGATCTAGAAGAATCTATCCATCAAAATTTAAAATTCCAAGTTCTAAAGAGGCTTATTCATGTAAAAAAAAGAGAATGGAACAATAAAAATTAAGATCCCTCAAGAAGTACGTTGCACTTGCCTAGGGCTCTTGGGTGTAGGTGGAGAGTAATGGTGAGGAAGAAGAAGAGTGAATGAGGAGAGAGAAAGAGTGTTGGGTTAATAAATGGTGAGGGTGGTAGTAGGTAGGGGTTTTCCTTTGGTTCATGATGAACCTAAGGCAAACCAAGCCAAGCCGAACCAAACCAAGAATAACCAAGCAATTGAAAATGTCGAAATAAACCAAGCAAGGTGTCATGTAATACGAGTCAAAATACGTATATGTATACCAAAATACGTAATACGAACAATAGGCATTACAAAATGTCCAAAACACCCCTCAGGTTGTCATGAACACTTAACTTAATATGGGATAGTTTCTAGTCTAAGTATTGGGTTAATTACATTCATAATCTTGACTCAACATGACTTAAATGTGACTAGTTGTGTTCATCCTAAATTATGGGTCCAAGTGGTCATGTCTAGTCTAAATAGGTCCACTAATCTAAAGTCTAATAAATAGACTAGTCTACCAATTAATGCAACCTTCACAAGCAATTAATTAAATAACCACATATACAATATAAATAATATAAATGACAAAACTAATCCTATCTATGATTGTGGTAGTGACAAATCTATCCTCCTAAAAAAATTTCGTCCTCGAAATTAAAGACTAACTAGCACAAGAATACAAGCATGAACAAAGAGAACAATACCTCAAGGCTCAAAGAGATAAGGGTATCACTCCCGCATGTCGTCCTCTTCCTCCCAGGTAGATTGACCTAGCGAGTGATGCCTCCATGCGACGAGAACAAAAGGAATAACCTGGTTCTGGAGCACCTTCTCTCGACGATCCAGAATATCCACAGGCTGCTCTGAATAGTTGATAGTAGGACCCACCTCTATCTCAGAGTGATCCAACACGTGACAAGGGTCTACCACGTACTGTCTCAACTGTGACACATGGAACACGTTGTGAACCCCCTCTAGCGTAGGCGGCAAGTCTAGCCGATAGGCCACTGCACCGACCCTTTCGAGAATGGTAAAGGTTCGATGAATCACGGACTAAGCTTCTTGGCCCTGCCAAAGTGAATCGTGCCCTGTGTCGGAAAATTCTTCAGGAACACCATATCGCCAACCTATTGAAAAAACAAGACTCAACACCAAATCCTAAAGCAAACAACCACAAGGAAACATAAACCAAGAATTAAAACTATACCTCGAACTCTAACAGTCTCCGGTGGCTATCGGCCCAATGTCGCTGCCTGTCCTACGGCACCCGAAGTCTATCCTTGATCAGATTGGCCTTCTCCGCTGCTTCTACTACCATCTCTGGGCTAAGAAAAACTCTCTCACCAATATTGTCCAATAACGAGGGAGTACGACACCTTCGTTCGTATAGAGCTTCAAATAGCGACATCTCTATACTGGCCTGATAGCTGTTGTTGTAAGCAAACTCCACCAGGTGGAGATGGTCCTCCCAAGAACCCACAAGATCTAACACATAAGTACGAAGCATATCCTCGAGTGTCTGAATGGTTCTCTCCGACTGCCAATTCGTCTAAGGGTGGTATGCGGTACTGAACTTGAGTTGAGTGCCCTAGTTAGCCTACAAACTCCTTAAGAAGTGAAATGAAGCGACTATTCCGATCTGAGACTATGCTCACGAAACTCTGTACAATCTGACTATGCTGTACGTACATCTCTACTAGTTTCTCCGTAGACAAACCCACTTTGAAAGGCAAAAAGTTAGCCGATTTGGTCAATCTATCGACACATCAGGCTTAAGACAGAATATCATCTACAACGTATCAAGTTCAAGGCAGACATCATCGACAAGCTGTTACATTATAAATGTACTTGTACTAAGTCGTTAATTTTTTAATTTATTGAGTCTAGGAACATGTACATTGAGTCACACTGAGTTATCTCAATCCCAAGACTTACTTCTCCAAACTCCACCATACAAAACAAACAATTCCTGAACCAAACCAAACCAATCTAGCCCATATAAACTTTCTGACCCAAAGTAGATAGAATTCGGGCCGAACTCTGTCCTAGGTAAAACATGGGCCGAACTCTGCCCCCTTAATTTCAGAAACCTAATTTTTAGGAACGCCATGCTACTAGCTGTCTAGCGTTCAAACATTTGAGACAGAATTCTGGCGAACTCTGCCTCCGCTGACTAGTATAAATTGGGCTTGAATTCTGTCATTTTAAATCATCTCTCACTCTCATCTTCTAAGCCTTATACATTCTAGGCCTTACTCTTCCAATCTACTACCCACAAAACTTCCTAAGCCCCAAGGTACTCAAGTGCAATTCAGCTAGAAGTTCTGTGTAAGACTTAAAAAGAAGTCACTTGAACAATTCCTAGTTTCGCCTCTACAAAGTTGTAAGAAGTTGGCGTGCTCTTCTGAGTTAAGGCACGTGTGTGTACCCTATTTAACAAATAGTGGATTTCAATCCTGAGCGAGAGTTCATAGGCCTGGACTAGTCCTCCACGAGGGAAACCATGTTAAATTGATGTGTTTGCGTATGCTCTTCTGATCTCTCTTAATTTCCGTATTACTACTATGATTATATATTTCTATTCATAGTTGCTTCTGGACTGGCATGTAGTTGAATTTTTAATTGGTTAATTTTGACACAAACTCTATTCACCCTCCCACTAGAGTTGCCTACACGTAAATTTAGCCTCAACGACCCATCTTCGGTGATAGAGAAATCATCTAGCAACCCTGCTCACACCTGCTCCATGATGCTCCTCAGAGTCACATCATCAAACTACGCTAATCTGACCCTGTTCATCAACTCAACTGAATCTGCAAGCCCCACATCTATATCTCCATCCCCATAACGATCACCTCGATACCCAAACTATCCAGATATGCCAATAAATGACGATCCGCTGTCAAATACATAGCTACCGAATACCTGCTCAAGGCATCACAAGTACGTTGGCCTTTTCTGGATGATACTGCAAGGATATATCGAAGGCCTTCATCAGCTCGAGCCACCGCCTCTGCCTCATATTCAACTACTTCTGAGTGAACATGTACTTTAAGCTCTTATGATCCGTGAAGATCTCTACACGCTCTCAGTATAGGTAGTGCTTACACAACTTTAGAGCAAAGATAACAGCTGCCAACTCTAGATCATGGGTGGGGTAGTTCTTCTCATGAGGATGCAATTGTCTATATGCGTAGGTAATCACCTTTCTGTATTGCTAAAAAACGCATCCCAAGCCCTTACCAGATGTGTCACTGTAGATAGCGAAACCACCTATCCCTGATGGCAACTTCAAGATAGGAATTATGGTCAACCTCTTCTTCAACTCATCAAAGGCGGCCTGACACTCCTCGATCCAGACAAACTCTATGACCTTCCTGGTGAGTCTAGTCATCGGCTCTGTAATTCGAGAGAAGTCCTGGACGATCTTCCTGTAGCTTGCCAGACCCAAAAATCTCTGAATCTCGACAACTGAGTTTGGTGTGGACCAAGACTCAACTGCTGAAATCTTCTTCGGGTCCACTGAGATCCCCTTCTCGGTCACGACATGACCCAAGAACTCCACCTACTCCAGGAAGAACTCGTACTTCGATAGCTTCCCATACAGCTGCTCCTTCCTGGGAGTCTCTAGTACAACTCTCAATGCTCCTCATGCTCCTCAGGCGTCTTCTACTAGACCAAGATGTCATCAATGAAGACCACCACGAACTTGTCAAGGTATTGACGGAATACCTTGTTTATCAAGTTCATGAACACCGTCGAAACGTTGGTCAATCCAAATGGCATAACATTGAACTCATACTGGCCGTACCGAGTCTGAAAAGTCGTCTTCGAAATGTCTTCATTCTTCATCTTCAGCTTATGGTACCCGATCTCATGTCTATCTTCAAAAATATCTTCGTGCCGCTTAACTGATCAAACAAGTCGTCAATCCTTGACAACGGGTATTTGTTCTTGATAGCGAGGTTGTTCAGCGGCCTATAATCGATACACATGCATATCGACCCATCCTTCTTTGGCACAAACAAAACAGGAGTGCCCCAAGGTGAAGAACTGGATCTGATGAATCCCTTATCCTGCAGCTCATCGACCTACTTATTCAGCTCTGCCACTCGCTATTGTTGATCCTATAAACGTGTTGCGAGATAGGCTCAGTGCTCGACACCAATTCTATAGAGAACTCAACGTTCCTGTCTGGGGCATTCCTAGAAACTCATCTGGAAAGACAACCAAGAACTCTGCTATCAACGGATGTGGCAACTTCTTTCCTTCCACTACAGCTCCATAGAATCCATCCTTCTGCTCTGCTACCCCTCTGACAAACTCAAACTCTGGCACTTTCGACGGACTAAATAGAACTCTGCCTCATCTACAATCTATGCTAGCATGGTGCCTGCTCAACCAATCCATCTCGAGTACAATATCGTAGCTCGAAAATGGCATTACAAGCAAGCACACACTCAATTCCCGACCTTCTAGTGAAATCTCCGCCTCTTGTAAATATCACTGACCAGGATAATGCCTTCCCCAGTCATGATCTTGCAAGTCCTATCAATGGTTCAACAATAATATTGTGTCTAGGAGCAAAAGAGATAGATACAAAGCTATGTGTAGCACTAGAGTCGAATAATGCTAGATCTTAAAAGGAATCGAGAAGAATATAACCTGCTATGACATTGTCAATGGGCTCGGCCTCCTCAACTGCCAGAGCGAATGCCCTGCCCTAAGCACCCCTCTGCTGCTGATGCTGAGTAAAACGCTGCTGCTGGGTCTAGAGTGGTAGACCCCTCGGCTGTGCTAAAGGTGGCCTAGCTGGTGCCCTCTGAGCTACACCAGCTCCCTGGACTGCCCTACAAGGGTTCTAGGACACTCCCTCAGCTGATGTCCTTTGGCACCACAATAGAGGCACCCCCAGCCTCTTCCTGCGAACCTTCCAAATATAATCGGGCTTCTTACAAAGTAGTACCGAGGGGCGTGCTGTACTAGCCTCTGCTGCTACTGTGGTGCTGAACAGGCACCCTAGCTGGAGTCTGATGATATTGTTGTGGTGCCTGGAAAGAATGGTGCTGCAGTTAGGGACGCTTAACAGCCCCCGCTACTAGTAGCCCCCGAGAAGAAATTACAGTACCTCCTGGGCTTCAGGCCCAACACTCGCTTCATCTTGCGTGCCTCCATAAGGATCTCTGCGTACATCTCATAGAAAGAGGGAATGAGGATCTTCACATTCCAAGTCAAACCCTCTCTGAAATGGCTTGTCCTAATCTCTGGGTCTCGTACTATGTACTTTGCATATCTTCTCAGCTTCCTAAACTCTGTAATATACTCCTCGATAGACATGCCTCCCTGTTGGAGGTTCTGGAACTGCCTAGCCAAGTCCAACCTATCTGTGGGAGATAAGAACTTCTTCTTGAATACGTCCTTGAACTCTGCCCAAGTGTAGCCCTCTCCAGCAAGAGCCGACTCATTTCTGAACCAGGTGTGTGCAATGTCAAGTAGCTGAAGTCCCGCCGCCTCGACCTTCAGATCATCTGTGAGGCAGATACCCTTATGAGATGCATGACATACTCGAGCCAGTCATCAGCATAGTTAATGCCCTTGGTCCCTTTGAAGTCCCGAGGCCCCAGCCTCTTGAAGTCTTAAATAGTACTCGGCCTCTGTTGTTGCTGGGCTGGAGCTCCCCGCTCCACTACTGCTAGAGTAAGTTGGTAGGCGCTCTCTATGTCCTAACGCAATGTGTCCGACTACCTTTGATGAGCCTCGGACTGGGCCCTCTAGGCCTCAAGCATCTCCCGAAAGAAGGCAAACATCTGTCCCATATCGGTAGGTACTGGAGGCAGAGAGAGGAAGATCCTCCAGGACAGAAGGAGGAGTCCGCTGCGTAGGAGGAGGTGGAATACTAATGACAACTCCGGTCGTAGCCCCCTGTGCCGAAATAGAAGCACCCACAATGATCTCAGGAATAGTCCTCTATACTGGCGGAGGAGCACCCTCGAAAGCGGCTGCTGATACTCCTATTGCAGAAGAAGCAACGGGGTCAGGCCCACGGGATGTAGCAGACCTCTCTGTATCTGTTGG
The DNA here is from genome assembly GCA_029216955.1 of Iris pallida. NCBI lineage: Eukaryota > Viridiplantae > Streptophyta > Magnoliopsida > Asparagales > Iridaceae > Iris > Iris pallida. The sequence continues at coordinate 90,681 of JANAVB010043972.1, read as the reverse complement.
CCCCAAACTCTGGATCTTGTCTTAGCCATTGTGAAGACAGATCGAAATAAGGAAATCAAAATGGCACAAAATATATTATATCAAAGGAGGACAGTTAGAGTACAAGAATCAATATCAAAGAAAGGACAGTTGCATAAAAATAATAAATTGGAAGTTTTTTTTTACTAATTGTGATTGAGTATCCTTAGCCTATAGCCTATATCATATGCATATATAGTAGGCTTGTAACAACACTCTAAGTCGAGTGCCACTACAACATCGTACTAATTGCAACTTCTGACCTGTATAGGCCACCACTAAAAACGTGTCACGACCCGTACCCTGTGTAGGGGCACAAGTGCATAACAACGCCCAGCCTACACCGTCGGGTCGGTGGTAGAACGCTGTCTAGGTCTACTAAACTAGCAGTGAATATAATGACATGTCAATATATCTCATTTCCAATTGGAGGACAACAATGATATAGAAAACTCAATCACAATCTATAAGGAAGAATAAAATAGCACGATACAAGATACTAGCATAAGAGAATTATCCAGAAGTGGCCAGCATCAAAATACATATCCAGAGTCTGAGTCAGAATATAGCAATACAAGTCTATAGATAATAACATTCTAAATAGATAGATAGTGCTGGAGACAATATCCAATATAAAACCTAGTCTACTGGATCACTACTACAGTCTCCTCAGTGAAAACTAGCCCTCATGTGCTAAAGTCTCTTGATCTATACCTACTACGTCATACGGATCGTAATAGGTAGTGCACTCGTCCTCATTGTCGTCTGAAAATATATACAGTCAAGATTGGAGTGAAGTACATTTCTAATAACAGTTCTAGCAAATGATATGGATTATGTAGCAGTAAATAGAGAGATAATACAAGAATGAGTAAAATGTACATAAAAGTAACATGGCAAGGGTAAGACTGTAAACAAGTATAAAAGCAGGTTAAATAGGTTATATCATATACAAGAGTCAGGAAATCTATACTAACAATGTGAGTGAGTACTAGCTTCGATATGTGGCTGGCTTGGGAACTTGTACAAGAATTTATGGCCTGGTTAATCATACGGGATGGTATAATTAACACTCACAAGAAAAAATACATGCACAAGGAAGGTATTTGACCATATATCTAGCTAATACTTCCCGCCCCCGACTGATACAGTAGATCCAACTATGACACATCATGACACGAGATACTCTGGGAAGGTAGATAATCCTCCTAGGGACCGTTGTCTATACAATGCACAAGAACAATGACAAGGCTTGCAGAAGGTATACCGGATGTATGAAATAACATCTCAAACATCTCATGACGGGATCCAAACAATACTAAATTTGTGTGAACAATGTGTCAAGAATCAAGGATATCTATACTAAATACAAGAAACATAAAAATAACATAGACGAGAAATTATCAGAGAATGTACTCGCCTGAGATCAAATATAAAGTATCAGCGACGTCTGATACGGCACCTCGAAGACCTAAATATGAAATATTATATTATATCAAGTTTGGAAATGAAAACAAGTCATACTAGTCTATTTCAAGATCATAAAGTCCATTCCAGGTCAAATTGGTCAAACTCGGTCAAGTCTAGATCAAACTAGTCCAATTTGCTATTTCTAGGTTGTATGAGTCTAATTCTAGGGTTTTGAGTCCATATGCTAGGTATCTAAGCTATATTAGTTAACCTATGGTATTAGAGTAGCCTATTACCCATTATCCGTATTTAACTCAATATCTAATATAGATGTCTATTGCCTAGGTTAATTTAGTTATTACATATGCTTAATTAGAGACCAAAGCCTATCTCAATCTAGGATATTACCTATGTATCTAACTACCCATTTATCTAAACCCTATTATTCCTATAGGGGAACCAATACCTATCTAACATGTCCATTTGTTCCAATGCCCTTTACCTATATATTACACTTTAATTCCTTCCCTCTTCCTCTTCACTGTCCAGTCCTCAAGGACTGAAACTCAAGCCCCCTTCCAACTGTTTAGTCTTCAATTGAAATTTCAAACACTCATTAGTTCAGTCCTTAATTGAACTTCAAACACTCTTCAGTTTATTGACTGAACGAATACTAAAACAACCACACTTTTCTCCTTTAACTCCCTACTCGAGCCCCCAATCCCCATCTGCTCCTGTTCTTGTTAGGAGTTCTCCCAAGAAAATTGTCTAAGATACCATCTACTGATACCATCAACATGAACATCATATATATCGTGCGCGTGCGCGCGCGGCGCGCGACACACACACACACACACACACACCACACACACACACACAACACACCACACGCGCACACACACACTATCTACATATAGTTAACAATTAACCATACAAATCCATATTTGTATATATGATAGTGTAATATCATTCTAAATATTAATATATAGGAAAGTTCAAATATATGAACACAACTATCTATATATAATATGCCATTAAACATATAACTATATATTTGTATATATACATTACATAGGATATATATATATATATATATATATAAAAAAAATATATATATATATATTTTTTTTTTTTTTAAAACAGTGGCTAAAGGCCTTCATTGAAATAAAAACGCGAACTTGGAACCGGGAGATAGCCCAAGTTCCTACATGGTGTGGGGGAAGCCCTAACAAAGTTCTGTTTTGAGTGATTTTTTTTTGAGTGAATTTCTTTTTTTTTGGCAGAAAAGAAAGAACGAAAAATACAAACTGAATTCAAAATTTAAAAAAGGAGAGCGTTGGGCCCGAGGGGGCGGTGAGCCCGAGGGGGCTAGCTGCAGTCGGTCCGCGCGGTGGGCCCGAGGGGGCGTTGGGCCCGAGGGGTCAACGGCCCACTGCACGAGAGAGGAGGCGCGGCCCGAGGTGGCGCGCGACACGATGCGGGCGCGCAGCCCTGGGAGGAGGCGGCGCAGCCCTGGGAGAAGGCGGTGGATGGGGTCCGGGCGTCCCGCGAATCCGGCGGCCAGAAGAACGGGCAGCGGGCGGAGCGGTGGGGCACGCGGCAGAAATAGCGGACGGAGCGGTGGGCGGTGGCGCCGAGGGGGGAAGGCGGGAGAAAGGCCCGGGGCAACCCTAGCGGCCGACGGCGAGGCTAGGAGGGGCGGGAGCGGCGGATTGGAACGCCGGAGACGGAGGGGAGGGGGATTGGAACGCCGGAGACGGAGGGAGGGGGGCACTCCGGGAGACCTGGTCCCGAAGTGGTGGCCGGGCCCGGAGAGGAGCGCCGGGCGGAGACGACCGCCGCGGAGGGGCCACCGACGCCGGGGCGCGTCCGGCGGGGCCGCTCAACGACGAGGAGGGCGGCTCGCGAGCAAGAGCCGAAGCGAGCGCCGTAGCCCGGAGCGCTCCGCAGGGGGCCGCGGGGCCACGAGAGTCCAAGAGTCCTCCGCCGACGGTGGAGCCAGGGCGGCAGGGGAGGGAGCCCCCTGGGAGACGGGGGCGGGGAAAAGGGGGGGATTGCACCAGGGGACGTCCACCGAAGCTCCGGGACGAGCGAGGGGACCGAGGCGGGTAAGAGGGGCAGAGGGCCGGGGGGGCCTCCTGGTCCGCCGGAGAACGGGGCGGAGGCCGGACATGGCTGGAGGGGGAGATCCGGAGGGGGAGGGCCGGACATGGCCGGAGGGGGGGAGCCGGGCTGCGGGTGGCGCGGGCGGGACGCCTTAGACGAGGGGAACCAGACATGGCGTTGGGGCCAAGGAGGGAGGGGAAGGGAGGGGAGGGACGCCACCTCGAGGACGACGGAGGGCGGAGGGCGCGCATGATATATATATATATATATATATATATTTTTATATATATATATATATATATATATATATATATATATATATATATATATATATACTCTAACGCACAAGCATATAAGGATACTCAAATTTAGTGAGCCATTTGGGCTAGTGTCAAGTGTCATGATAATAGAGTGTTCACCACATGTGTTGGAGTCCAAAAAACCCCAAATTGGTCCCGTGTCCAAATACAACATGACACAACCTATTGGTATCCATTTGTGGATACTATACTAGCCTCAAATACTACTCACATGTCCATTTAGCCTATAAGATAATATGACAAGCACTTAGTGTGCCACCCTCGAATTTTTTCCAAAAGTGACACAAAACTCATTGTAACTTTCGAATAGATATTCATTAGAGTCTCAAAACTCTTCCTATGGGTAGTCCTAATACATGAGTGAGTTCCTAACAGTGTCATGCATGAAAATGATATTTAAACTAGAACAAGATTTTTTCCTATTGGGAGATGGATTCCCAATGAAACTCTTGGAAATGCCTCAAGTGTCAAGTATGACACAATCTCCTAAGCTTTTAGACTGCTCTCCTGGAGCTCCTTGGTTTACAAGCTCCAAGTCTTCTAGGATGAAGATTAGGGAAAGTTTTGAGAGATTTTGAAGGAGTTTTGATAGAGGAAAGTGTAGGAAATGCAGAGGTTTTGTGGTGAACTCAACTAGGATTTCTTGGAGGCTCAAATGAAAATAAAGAAGAGTGAGAGAACCCTCTCATGTTGGATTCCATAAATGAGCCCTAAAACCTACTTTGAAATGTTCAAAACATCCCTCAAGTTATCATGAACACTTAACTTAATGTGGGATAGTTTCTAGTCTAAGTGTTGGGTTAATTACATTCCTAATCTTGACTCAACATGACTTAAATGTGTCTATTTGTGTTCATCCTAAATTATGGGTCCAAGTGGTCATGTCTAGTCCAAATGGGTCCACTAATCTAAGGTCCAAAAAATAGACTAGTCTATCAATAAATGCAACCTTCACAAGCAATTAATTAAAGAACTATACATACAATATATATATAAAATAACAAAAATAACCCCATCTAGGATTGTGGTAATGATAGTACTGTCTTGGCTAAGAGTAGTACAGGCTTGATTTGAAAGAGTAGCTCGTAGAAAACACTTAGAAATGAATTGAAAAAGAAGATTGAATGAATGAGTGATTTGGAAATGTGAAAGTTCTTCTCTATTTATAGTGTTTTATAGATCGAATTCGGGTAGAGTTTGGACAGAGTTCGGATGCAGAATCTCACATTTGAACGTTGGATGCAGATATAGAGGGATTCAAAAACAAATTAGAAACTGACCCGAACCGAACTCAGGCCGAGTTCTGCCAGGGTCAGGATCGAACAGTTTTGGCCAATTTTGGTTAGGTTTTGGGATTTTTAGTATGTGGACTTTTGAATTATGTATATATGGATATGTAGGCTATAATTTTTATATACTAAGAAAACCTAAGCCAGTACCGATCCTGATCAATCTTACATATTCTTTCTAGACTCAACAAAAATAAAATTACAAAAGAAATATGAAAAAGGCTTGATCTTAATTCCAGGGCTTTGGATTCTTGTTGATGATGCAATGTTTGTCATTTGTAGCAGTAGGACGCAGATTTAGGATACAGTCTTCTAACTTGAAACCTATAAACTTGTAGCAGTATGTATATTTGCGTATCGACCAAAGTTGACATTGATTATCAAAATTAGGTATGATTATTAATCAATGGGCCAATAACCCTTGAGTTGAAACAAGGTGAATCTATTCTTTCCTGTCATGTATAAATAATCTTTGTGCATGATCTGTGTACCTACATCATTCAGTCCACCGACCCCTATCTATATGAAGGTGACTTGGATTCCAAGCTATAAGGGACTATATCTTGATACAACGGGCCGTTATCTTTCATCGGGTAGCAAGTCCAGTGAAAGTCCCGCAACATCCGTAATATGATGCGCCCTTTCAGCCTGGGTAACAAATCCTACTGAAGGTCCCACAATACTGTGCTTAATAGCACCACTTTCCCCTGGGAAGAAACGATCTCGGTGCCCTGGCGTATCATTCAAGGAAATCTATCCACACCCATACACAGGCTATTTCACTTTATTCGTGACCATGCAATACGCGTCTTACTCATATAACACAAACACAATTTGAGTGTAAAACTCAGATATCGTATCATCTCTATTATCAATCTTCCGTCTCATGTTTTTATACTTCGATACATTATTCCATGGCACCGTGCCTCAACTAAATGTTTTAAAGCATCGATAATAGGTCTCAACGCACCAAGGCAGTAAGCCTTTTTGTGTAATCAGTAGTTCCATAGCATTTGTGCCACAACTATCACTTTGCATTCGAAGCCATATTTCATAAGTCTCGTGCTCATATGCATATTCAATATAGTTATTCAATGTTCTACAAACCCATACATTTGATGCACACCTCGATACGATATTTCAATGTTCTATGACTTAACGTTCATTGTTAAACTCATACATTTGATGCATGCGATCCTTTCAATGTTCTTAGACTTATGTTTATTCCCATTGATTTGTGTAATTGAGGCATGCCTCGCTAGAGTATTAATATTCTACGACTCGTGCACTAAGGCACTAGCCTCGATATAGACTTTCAATGTTCTAGCCCTCTAACTCGTGCACGGAGGCACGCCTTGATAAATGTTCTACGACTTATGCCTTGAGGTATATTTCGATTCAATTGTTAAATGTTTCATGACTCGTGCATTTGATGCACTCGTCGGTACAGTTATCCAATGTTCCATTTAGATTTGTGCACTTGATGCACATTTTGCCTCAGTATTCTATCTTAGTATTCGACACGCACTATGTTCTCTCAATCGAGCCACATCCGTAGACACGATAGGTTAACTTAGCATACAAAGGTACATTTTAATTAGGCATGACGGAGTAGGAAAGAAGGGCCAAAGTCCTCCCACTTTAATCGATTCGCCCATTCTTCTCGTCGAGTCAATGCGGCTCGATTCTTTAACTTCGTTGTTGTCATTACCAATTTTCCAAATATGAATAATTTTGTTATTTCATATTTATATAATATTGTGAATATTTATTATTAATACTGTGTTAGTTATTACGGTTAGTGGCTAGCATAATTTTTAGACTTGTATTAGTGAACCGATTAGCCTAGACACTAAACTAGAGCCAAACAATTAGCATAACGTGACTCATGGACTAACTCATTGGACTAGATCCAATTAGACCCATTAGTCATGACCATTTAATAAAAATAGGGATTAGACTATTTACCGAAATAGGTTTAAACTTTTCCATGTAGTAGTTAGCTCATGACAACATTTAAGGGGTATTAGCTATTGTAGATTAGCCTAATCCTAACAAACATGGCCGGCCATAAGAGGAAGGGCTCCCTATCACTTTATTTCATTCTATTATTCTATTTTCTCCCAATTTGTTGTTCTTTCCCAAATTGAGCCATTCCTCCACCAATCCCTCTCAAATGTCACTCAATCCCTCATCCATTCCTTTCATTCTTTACACTAGAAGGAGCCTCGGAGCTTGGAGACTAGGGGCTCAAGAAGAGGAGTCCATTTACTAGGAGCTATGTGTTCGGATCGTATCCATTTGACTTTTTATTGGAAATCCATCTTCCAATAGGTATACATCTTATTTCCCTCTAATTAGACTCTGTTTGTGGTATTGGACCCCTAGGAATTCACCCATAGACTAGTACTACCCATAGAAAGAGGTTTGAGACTAATGATTCTCTATTTGAAAGTTATAATGGATTTTGTGCCATTTTTAGAAGAAATCCGAGAATGGTGCACCAAGTGTTTGTCATTAGGTTTGTTAGACCTATTTAGATTATTTGGTTGAGTGTGTCTAGTTTCATGTCCACAAATGGATACATGTAGATCGTGTCATGATGGTAGGACATGGGATCAATCTGGGATTATTTTTCCTCCGACACTTATGGTGCACATGTCCAATTACACATGACACTTGACACTAGCTTAGAATTGCAATAATTATGTTCTAATATATATTAGATTTATTTATGTAGTTTTGTAGGATTTAGACAAGGTTTGGTATAGGTATCTTGGCCGTATCACAAGCATATCGTAGAATAGTACGATACGAGGGGTGATACATGCCAAGTGTTGTGTTTGTGCATGTGTGTATGTGTGTCTTGTGGACACATGAGTATGTGTCATATTTAGATAGGTGTGTGCATCGATCGGTGGTCGACCTATTTGGTCAGAACCGAAGTCGAACTAAAGTTAATCGGTTTGAAAATAATCACAGCTGAACCAAACCAACCAATTGGTCGGTTCGGTTTTGAAACAGACCGACTTGGTTCGGCTGATCGGATTTTATCAGACAAAAAATTTCAAGTATAAAATTGTTTCATAAAGTAAATTCACGAAAAAATAATTATAACCATCTCCTGTTTGGAAGAGGTTTGTATGAGATACTAAAGTGGAGGGTAATCTTCTAAGTAAATCACTTGTATAATAATTTTTTTTCCACAAATCCAAAATAATTCCCGAAAATAGACCATAACCTAATAGATCATTTATTGAAGATAGAAAATAAACATATGTTACCTTAAGTAGCCGGCAAAGACCTGGATCGGTCACTCTAGGTAATATATGTTTACATCGTTAGGGAGAGAGGAAGTCAGAGATTTTAGAATATGAGCAACCGCCTCTCCATCCAATAACTCTAAACCATGAGATGGATAAGTTAGACTGGATATAAAACTAATTTTATATTATTACTAACTAAGTTCGATTTGGTTCGGTTTAAGCAGTTTTTGGAATGACCAAACCGTGAATCGAACCAAATGATAGAACTGGGGATTCCCAGGACCCCTAGTTTGGTGTGCGTATAGATCGATAGAAGTTTAACAGATCCAAGACGTGTTCTAACCCTTCATAGCGGAACTAGGGTTCATAAATTATACCTGCGAGGGAAGAAGAAGCCACTTTCCATAAACCTCGAGCAATCACACCCTAAGATCTTTTGTACGTATTCCTTCCTCGGGTTGGATGTTGTGTGGGCGACGATCTTCCAATCTTTTTTCTTCTTTGCAGCCCTCCCTTTCCCTCTTTACGTGAATCATGAATTTAGAGAAAGCTTCTTATTTTCGACAAGATAATGACGGCCAGAGAATAGAGGATATTTATAAGGCTACGACAGGGACCATGAGAAGAAATTAGGATTAGGTCTCCTAACGAATTTGGGTATCTCGTGTTCAACCGGATGTATCGGGACATAGATTCCTTTTATAATCAACAACCCATCATACATACAACGTTATTACCCAATTCATAGAGGTTATTGACCCGTAATGAATCTCACTCTTTTATGAGTAGTAAAGTAATGCACACTGCATAAACATGTCTGTTATTATATCCAAATTAAGAGCACAAGCATCCATAAACATATAGGACGTATCGGGACATAGATTCCTTTGTTCACTACACACAAAGTATACTAGTGTAAACCTATAGTCAAGATAGACTAATACCAGATTACACTACAACCTTTCCAATGGATTGTCCAAGTCCATCCATGTTGTGAACTATTTATATTCCATAGGAAACAGATAATATGATCTTCTCTGTGACACCACACACATATCATCTATAATATAGAATATCAGACACTTGTATTAACATTTGCAACAAATACAATATGCAAACATTTGTCCATGTGATTATCATTTAAAATTTATGGAAATAAAGTTAAAACAAAAGTGATGCTTTTAGTATATAACCCTAACAATCTCCCACTTATACTCAAAGCATTGCTTTTCAGTATACTGTTACAAATCTCCCATTTATACTTAAAGCCATGCTGCTATATATCTGACTCCCATTCCCTCAATATGACTATCAAAAGTCTTAGCTGGAAAGCTCTTTGTAAAGGGATCATCTAGGTTGTCGGCTGCTGCTATCTTGATCACAACAACTTTTTCTTTCTTTACGAAATCTTGTATCAGGTGGTACTTGCGCTCAATGTGTTTAACTGTCTTATGGGCTCGTGGTTCCTTCGAGTTTGCAACTGCACCACTATTATCACAATAAAGTATAATAGCCTTCGGCAAAACTAGGTACCATATCCAAGTCCAACAAGAAGTTTCTGACCCAAACTGTTTCTTTTGCTACCTCAGAGGCTGCACATACACGGCTTCCATGGTGGAATCAACAATACATTTTTGCTTGATACTCCTCCACACAATGCTTGTCACGCCCCAGAACTAGAATACTGGATAGCGGGACAAACACAGCCAACTATGTACCTTAAGTGCAACTCACCTCACGATACGGTCACGGTTGTCTAGATGCATGGGGGTTTAACTACAAGCCATTAGTCTCTTAAGGTCAAGAACAAGCCTAGTGTCTCAATCTCAAACAAGAAAGTAAATATAACAAGATGGTAGATCATCAACATACAAAGTAAGGCGTCCCATACATTATATTCAGATAATCATGAAGCTAGTTATACAAAATGTGAAGACTAGCAAGAGTTTAAGTCATACATGATCAACCCTAGGATTTGTCAATCATGTTACAACCCATAGGCAGACAGGAAATATAAGCTTTCAATAGCTAACACTTGCTCGACGGCTAAACGCCTCAAAAGAATAATTTACAATAGAGTGGGAGAGCAAAACAAACCCACTTGTTGCTAGGATTACGTCTGGTGTTCACCATCTGACTGGAAGGCAGGTAGATCATCGGGTGCTATTCTGAAATCTGGCCATACAAAACTAGCTAGGTCAGAACCCAGAAGAGCAAGTGCCATAAGGGAGGCTTCACTCAGGAACTAAACTAGCATATTAGATCATAAGACATAAAAATAACAAAAAAATTGGAGTTAGGAAAATAGGGGGATAAACGATAAGGTAACTAAGAATTATACCGATAACCAAGTTACAACCCGTAAACCAAATAAGGACCGGGGTTGTAACCTTTCACTTGAACAGAGCTTAGACTCTAACAATTTATCGACAATAGTAAAGCATAAACATATGCACTGAAGTAATCACAATTGGCACTGTCTAGACAAGACTAGACTAGATTCCATTCATAATTCACGGCCAAGCAATGTGTACGACTTAATACTTTATCTAACTAGGGTTGTCACAAGCCTATTTACTAGCAAGATGCAATGAGACGTTCCAACAGTCACAAGCCCTGCAGACTATCCATGTTACCCTGACGCAGGTTGAGAGAGTTGATTAGGTGACTTAGAGGTGCAACACATGACAGTATGCTGGAAATGTGCCCTACTCGACGGCAGGCTACAAGTCCTCTTAAGCGCTCAAATAACAAGATTGTCTGTGACTAAAAATCTCTTTATGAGCTACTTGATCAATCTAGTCATTATCCTAGTCAGATTCAGTATGAATCCCTGACCATGGTAATCAGGAATCCATATCCTAGACATGATGCAAGACGAGACATGTAGCTTGTACATGCATAATCATCCACGATGTCAAGAAAGTGTTACTTAGCAAGTCAGGGTAGCTGTCGCAACAGCCTTTCATGATTATCATGTCATATCGGGTTACTTGTTACTTGTCAAGATTACTTGTCAGGAGTGCACCTCGATGGGCTACTCTCAAGATTGTATATGTCTTATGAAATTACTTATCATGTCAAGAGTGCTTGTCAAGAGTGTGCCTCGACGGGCCACTATCAAGATTGTACATGTCGTGTTCATGTCAAGATCATACTGGCAATCATGTTATGCTCAACAAGTTATCAAGTCGGTTCATCACAAGATAGGTCAATTACAAGTCTCATGCACGATTACAGAACTAGTACTAGGAGAACATGCATAGGGGCGGTCACGACCCGCACCCTTTTTCGGATACGAGACGTGTCCAAGCCAGCCTACGCCGCAGAGTCGGTGGTAGAACGCTGTCAAGGCCATGATGCTCAAAATCACATAAAGAATAACTTTATTGCTCATTCACATTTCTAAAAAAATTTACAACAGTTACAAGATTTATATTTGAAAGGAAATACAAATTCTTGCACATATTTGAAATGGCTACGACATCTATCTAAAGTCTAAGTTTTGGCCTGCAAGTACACCCATATCTTCCAATGCTAAGAGAAGCCACAGTTAACCTAAAAAATGTTGGTTTCCAGTCAGGAATGGAACAAGCACACAAACCGACGATAATGCGTAAACACAATAGAATTCACAAGACATGAAAATAACATATGTGAAATAAAACTAGAAAGTAACTGATGTCATGGCATGTCTAGAAAGAAAGTAGATAACTCTACAACATGATATTTCAACTAGTCGAGCATGTAAATGGGTGACATGGTAATTGATGTAGAAGACAAAAGACAAGTGAATGACAACTATCTATGTGTTTTGAAATATCATTTTCGACGTGTGAACGACTAAGGGGTAAATACGACACCCTGCACGGTTAGGTGCAGCTGCAATCAGTCAAGATCAGGTATTTTGGGATATTTCTGGGTAGTTCACACGTCTATTAGGATACTTTTCCACCCAGCTAGTACTCATGGAATCAAGTCGCAAGCATGGTAATCTTGTAATGACAGTCAAGAGTATAACAAATCCAGGATACTAATCTCCGTGTGACGATGTGTCAACAAGCAACAATACATATGTATAACCATGAAATGAAACTACTATGAATCGAAAGCAATCAGAAACAGTACTTGCCTAGGGTCCTTTGCTGGTGAAACCGATAATATATACTATGCATGAGCCACAACAGTCAAACTCGTACAACAGTTTTCGGATGCTGAAACAGACAATACCAATATTTTTAGAATAGTTAAATTAGCTAGGGTTGCCTGTCCTTAAGTCCAATTCTGGATACAGGGGCAAAATAGTAATTTCGGGTTAAACAGGTGTTTGCTGTTGGATCCACTTTGCACCAAAAAGCGTGCCAGAGTCAGTGGTCTCTAAATTCATCAACTATATGTCTATAGATTTATTTTGATGATACGAGCCCAACCATATGTCCAAAGTTGGATTCTGGCAGGCCATGCACAAAATCGCACATTGAGTCGGATCGTGGGGCCCGCGAAACGGCAATCCGATCAACTGTCTCTGTATCGGTCCAAACTTGGCATACATGACCAGACAAATGATACGGTCCTGTTGGTGCAAGTTTTGTCTCGATCTGACAAACGTGCACAAAGTAATTGGGAAATTTGCAAAGAGGTCGATACGGTGAATTTTGACGGATACACATCAAATTTATCGTGCACACGCAACCAATTTGAATTCCGTCAAAGCCCACACGTACGTGAAGTCGATACGCACCTTTCAGTGCTTTCTTTCACGACCACATCGCCCGGTTTGGCGGAACGCACACGTATCGGAGGAATTTCTTAGATTTTTAATAATTTGAAACAGTTTTTTCGTCAATCTTTGGAATCCAATTTCTCGGCACGTAGTCGATGAAATCAACTTCTGTAAATTGGGTTACAGAGCCCTATAGGTTGTCTAGGACTGCCTTCAAATAGATTTCTAAATTGCTCAATGTGTCGACCAATTTTGGTCTTCCAAAACGGGGTCGGGTCTGTCCGATTTGCTATTTATAAAACAGGTTTTTGACGATGTTTGCATCAATTTATCACAAGGTTTTAATCTATTTCAATTAAAACTAATTGATGGCATAAATATAAGTGTAGTTTGGGATCATACCGAAAGAAACGGTTCGTAAAACGAACCAGCGAGTGCGAAGAATTCGAATGACGAAGTTGTACACCCTGCTGTCGCGACTGCTCTGCTTTTATCGTGCGCGCACACGTTCCAGGCCTACTCCAGCCTCATGCGACGGTGCTACGGTGTTCGGGGTGCGCACGCAGAGGTAGGGGTGTCGGCATGTGGGGGTGTTTGGAGTTCTAGGGTTTCCCACTCGATTGAAATATAAGGGAAGGACGTCGGGTCGGCTGTGAAGAGCTCGGGCTGGGGTGAGTTCAGCCTGGCCTGGGTCATAGGAGGGAGCTGGGTTTGCTCGGGCTGGGTAGGCCTTGTGGGAAGCTTGGGGGGGCTCGAGCATGGGATGGACTGGGATTCCCCTCTTTTGTTTTCTTTGTTTTTTTCTATTTGTTTTCTTATTTTATTTTGTTTTATAAACCTCTATGTGTGGGTATAAATATACATATACCTCTCTCTCTCTCTCTAATATATATATATATATATATATATATATATATATATATATATATATAATATATAAAATAAATATATATATATATATAAAATATATATATATATATATATATATATATATATATATATATATATATATATATTAAAAATATATATATATATATATATATATATATATTTTACATATATACCTATATATATTGGAGGCGTTTACTTAAAGGTCGAGAGTTATCTAATCATTTTATCATTGAGGCCAATAGAGACTGGGTTTGGACGTCGACTTCATCGGGCAAGTTTACAGTTTCTGCAGCGTGGCAGGCGATCCGGATATCATCACCACGTCAACCGTATTTCCTCCATATCTGGAGCTTGTGTATGCCAGTGAAATGGTCTGTCCTCTTATGGCGGGTTCTACATCACAAGTTGCCGACTGATGACAAGATTCGTAGCATGGGTTTCAATTTACCCATCGTAATGTCATTGTTGCAGTGAACCGAATGAGGAAACAATGGAACACATATTTCGTGATGGAGACATCCCTTTAGTAATTTGGCAACTTTTCAGCTTTGAACTACAGGTTACTGTGCAACAGTGTAATCTCCTGCATCAGTTTCAGTCTTGGTGGACAACACCAAACTTACATCTAAAGGAGGTAGTAGTTGGAGCTATCATTTGGGTAATGTGGAAGAACAGGAATAAATGGCGCTATGAGGAGTTCAAATTCCCAGTGGAGCTGCTTCAGAAGGAAGTTCGAAGACAGGTTATGAAGGCTCTGACGAGATACAAGCACAAGACGACCATTCCTGTTACTTTCCTCTAGTTTTTGTTTACTGATGTACTAAAGACTCTTCCGGTTCAGTTATTCAATAAAAGTCTTTCTGAAATATATATATATATATATATATATATATATATATTATATATATCATATATATATATTGTGTGTACCATATCTATAGACATACAATGCAATGAATATACAATAATTTATACAATATATTTTATTATGATATTATATATACATATTGTATATACAATCCAACAAAAAACTATATCTTTATATATCTATATATACCACTTTTTAGACATCTCTATATGACCTTTAATATTCAACACAACTAAAATATCTAAATAGTATTTCTTTTTCTTTTCTTTCTAGTATATAACTCATACATAAATTTATATACATATTTATTTCAAACACTCTTTCTAGCAGACTCGTCAGCGGTCTTCCTTCTTATTGCATCCAAACCCACCATTTTCATCTTCTTTTGTTGTCTTTTGTCTTTTGTTTCTTTTTGTTTTGTCCGTCTGTGTGATCTGATCCTAATAACACGATTAAATAAAATAAAGATATTTCTATACCAAATATAATACTAAAAAAAATAATAACCAACTAACCAATATAGGTATAGTATTGGGATACACAAAGTGCTCCTACTCGAATTGGCCCAACGAAAAATGTGCAATTATTCTAAAACATATAAATGTTAATGATACTTACATTGTAGGTATAACCAATATATACATATATATATATATATATATATATATATAAATATATATATATATATATATATATATATAATATTTTTAATCTACAAAAGAAAGTACGAAATATGCATATACATAAAATATGTCTACCTGGGCGTCTCTGGATGCACTACCTTCCTACATGGGTTGGGGCTGGGTTCGGGTCAAGTCTGGCCTAAAACGGTCTATCCGAGTCTCCTAACAAGTCATAGCCATAATGAAACTAATTAAATCATTTTATAGGGGGTCAAGTCGCAACTTAGCCTATTTTCCTAGTTAGATCACTCCTATGGCTCGGCCTTCTTTACTATGGCTAAAATACTATCCAAGGCACACCATTGCACTATCCGTGCCACAATTTCTAGTTAACTGGTACTCCAATTCCTAATCATGACTAAAGTCATCTGTCGTAATAATTAGCTAAATAATTGTTTACAAAATCTAAAATCACCATTAAATCAAATAAATAATAAAAATATTTGAAAATTTTCGGGAAGAGGAGTTACAAATATACCCACCTTAAAAATAATTTCGTCCTCGAAATTCTATTTTTAACTATTTCTTAAAATTCAAAAAGAAAGTCTACCTTAACCTTACTCTCCTTAAATTTTAATTCCTCAAAATAGTTTATATCCTCCTCCTAGCCATTTTGTAACTATATAACCTCTAGGACTTCTACCTACCTTTGGTCACACAACTCCTCAAAACTAAAATCTTATAATCTTCTAACTAGTTGCTAACAATCCTACCAACAGATATCTACTGCATATGGCATCTATAATCCTCTCTTATCTATCAAGCAACCCAAAATTTAACAAGCAACAGATTTACACAAGTAGCTAAGAAATATTGATAAATTTTAATAAGCATGACCATTCATCGCTCTAAATAGGAATGACAGGAAGATAAGGAAGAATAATCGAGAGCAAATATAAAGTTTCAAGAGCGGTAGTGAGTATCCAATGATGCAGATAGAAAGAAAGTTTATGAACCATTAACTTATTTGCTAGATTGGGCTACTCTAGTCCAGTCACTTGCTAAATCGAAGAACCCTTCGTTTCTTAGAGGGGCTTGCAATCCGTGCAATACAGAAGTTCTGTTCTCGAAATTAATCTAAACAAGGTTCCATAATAGAACGGAATTTGAGAAATCAAGATTGTGATCTATTCCGTGGTTATTTAAACACACGAGCAAGGGATATAAATGCAATACAAGATCGTATCGCGACTTCCAGGTAGATGGAATAAGGTTTACGAATGACTTTACATTCTAAGAGGTGGAGACTACATAATAGGTATAGGGACCTATTTCAAATAGTTCGGTTTTATAGTCCAAATATAGTGGTATGTATAGATAGATTTTACTAGGTCTTAATGGGTTCCTTGATTGGACATCAATCATTGGTTGGATGAACCTTAGATTTTAATCTATATTGACTGGACAAGATCCCAATGATAAAACTATTCTACTAGGTTAGGTAACCTAAAATAGGTTTCCACCTAAGTGGTTGAGCTAGTTGCCAGTCAGGTTGGTTAACTAGGTCCCTAAAGCTCAAAAATATGCCTTCAGTGACTTTTGTGTTTAAGTAGTACGTGAGACCTCAATTGGGTGGCACACTAGTGGCATGTGCATAGTGGGCTTCGAGTAGATCACAATCATATATTTGGTCGAATGAATTGAGTCGAGGTTGAGGCTTTAATGGAAGTCGGGAAGTATACCGGTATTATGGTAAGGGTTATAGCTAGTCCTTTTGACCTGAAAGTCATACCACAAAAATAGAGTACAAGGGGATGTGTTTGAGTGTGACATGATATACCTAGATGAAGGTGGACTCGTCTAGATCTTATATAAAATTTGTTGGGAGGTAACAGCTAGTATTACGCTCCGAATATTAATGTCACGGTCAGGGACACCAAGGATCTAAATAAAGTGGGTGTTTATAAGGCACAAAATTTTCTATCCTAGTGGGAACCAACTTATCTGTTCATCAATAATACTTGTAAATCCTAAAATTTAGAGGCTGACGTCCTATATACTTCAGGAATTTATTTTTCGAATTTAAACCAAGACAAAGTTTACGATGAATGGAGTTAAAGCAATTCAAGTCGTGATCACGGGGTAATAGATAACGTGATATGATAGATATGGATCGAGTTTGAAGATCGTTTTCCAATTTCAAATAGACGGAAAGTGATTCTGCAATATCTTTCATGGCCATAGATGATATGGCGAGCTATGGTTAACATTCTGGTTATAACTTTGCTCAAATACGGGCATTTGCCTTTCTTCATTAAGAAAGGGAAAAATACTAAAAGTTCCAGGGATAGGAAATCGAATGCGAATATGGGGTTCCAAAGGGGATCGCATAATTCGAGAGAGTTTTCAAGGAAGTTGCGGATGAGATCCTATAGACATCTACATCTCAATCCACGTAGGTTAATCAGAGGGAGAGCGAACTTAGTGCACTAAGGTTGATCAGACCGTAATACATCGATTCTGATTAGACAATATGTTAGTAGGCGTCCCCAATAACGTATGTCTTGAATCAAGCTCAATAAAAGAATAAGCTTGCAAAACTAGGCTGTAATAGCAGCATTGGTCAAGATAGTCAAAATACAAGTATGCGAGATTTTTAAAAGGAGGCACAAGTAGTTCGAGTTTTGTGAGAATCGAAACCTTACCTGGTGTTCTTGCTTATACAGTCATCCTACTATCTTCTTATCCGTAAGGCCTTGGTCGACTAATGGGTTATTGACCTCTAAATTCTATATTCTAGGTAAACCTATTAGTGTCAGTCAATTACCTCATTAATAGATCACAAGGATTACGAAATGCTAGGTTGGGAGACATGCTACCCAACCTACAGAACTTTCACTAGTATTGGCTTTGGATCTTAGGGGACATACAGGACATTTTTCTATCCTCTATAGTATCCTAAACTTGTAATCACGTCTGAAGTCATTTTACCGAGAATTATGCCTCGCCCGTATACTCTAGCTGTAGTAAACCCTTGGTTCCATGGTTTAAATGTGAAATGCTATCGGATACCCTACCTTATATGACACAAGGTATAAAGAGGTCAACAAAGATATAGTTTTAGTAATATTCCATAACCTACGATTCTTTGAAATAACTTCAACTCTATGGGTCGTGCCTCGCCGGTGCGCTGCTAGCTGCAGTGAACCCCACTCTCTATTCTCAAGTAATTGGCGATAGTGCGCTGCTGTCTAGCCATCACAGTCGTTAAAATTATTCCAACTATATTCCTGAGAACTTCAAGGAGCTACTAGAGATTCAAACTAGTTGAGTATGATAGAAAGCGTAAACATCTGCCTATAAGTCTCAATCCTTAAAGTAAAGATTGATCAGGAAGGAAACAACTGAAGACAAGGGAAGTAAGAAATCATAATCTTTATTTCATATGTATTTCAAATGGTTGAGGGAAAACTTTGAATCAATCTATCTCGAGATTCGTATATGAATAACATAATCAGGAATTATAAACCAATTCCTTACGACAAAATAGGATTTTAAATAGACAATTCTAACTTATGATATAAGGTTTATATCTATTAGAGCAAAAAAAAAATTAAAAAGTTTATCAAGATTAGAGCCTTAATTCTAGGAAAGCCTAACTTACCAAGTAAAGTATATCCACATTGGATCATATCGTCATATCAAAAGTAATAGTGTATCTATATAGATCTGGCAAGCTATATAAATTTAATAAATCCTTATCTAAATTGCATGGCCTATCTAACAACCTTAACTACCCAATGGTCATTTGAACAATGACTCCTAGTGCTAGTCATTCTCTTAAATCAATTTAACTCTAAGTTTGAATGAGCATTTTCTAGTCGCACGCTCGCAATAGTACGACTAACTTAAGTACCATCACAAGTTTGCATATTTTGCGAAAACTGACCTGCATGGGCTACCACAAAAACTTGTCACGACCCGTACCCGCTTTTACAGATACGAGACGTGTCCAAGCCAACCTACGTTGCAGAGTCGGCGGTAGAACGCTGTCAAGGCCATGATGCTCAAAATCACATAAAGAATAACATCATTGCTCATTCACATTTCTAAAATTTTACAACAGTTACAATTTATATTTTAAAAAAAATACAAAATTCTTACACATATTTGAAATGGCTACAACATCTATCTAAAGTCTAAGTTTTGGCCTGCAAGTACACCGTATCTCCCAATGCTAAGAGAAACCACAGCTAACCTGAAAAATGTTGGTTTCCAGTCAGGAATGGAACAAGCACACAAACCGACGGCAATACGAAAACATAATAGAATTCACAAAACATGAAAATAATATATGTAAAATAAAACTAGAAAGTAACTGATGTCATGGCATGTATAGGAAAAAAGATAACTCTATAACACGATATGTCAACTAGTCGAGAATGTAAATAGGTGACATGGCAATTAATGTAGAAGACAAGAAAAGACAAGTGAATGACAACTATCTCGTGTTTTGAAATATAATTTTCGACGTGTGAACGGCTAAGGGGTAAATACGGTACCCTGCACGTGTCGGGTGCAGCTGCTATCAGTCAAGATTAGACATTTTGGAATATTTCTTTGTAGTTCACACGTCTACTAGGATACTTCCCCACCCAGCTAGTACTCATGGAATCAAGTCGCAAGCAGCATGGTAATCATGTAATGACAGTCAAGTATAATAAATCCATGATACTAATCTCCGTATGACGAGCGTGTCAACAAACATTAAGACATATGTATAACCATGAAATGGAAAGACTACTATGAATTGAAAGCAATCAGAAAGTGTACTTGCCTGAGGTCCTTTACTGGTGAAACCGATAATATACTACGCAGTGAGCCACAACAGTCAAACTCGTACAACAGTCTTCGAATGCTGAAACAGATATTACCAACATTTTTAGAATAGTCAAATTAGCTAGGATTTCCTGTCCTTAAGTCTAATTCTGGATACAGGGGTAAAACGGTAATTTCGGGTCAAAGCGGTGTCCGTCGTTGGACCCACTTTGCACCGAAAAGTGTGCCAAGTCAATGGTCTCTAAAGTCGTCAACTATATGTCTACGGATTTGTTTTGATGATACGAACCCAATCGTATGTCCAAAGTTAGATTCTGGCAGGCCATGCACAAAATTGCCCGTTGAGTAGGATCGTGGGGCCCGCGAAACGGCAATCCGATCAACTATCTCTGAATCAGACCAAGCTTGGCATACAGGACCAGAAAAATGATGCGGTCCTGTTGGCACAAGTTTTGCCTCGATCTGATGAACGTGCACAAAGTAATTGGGAAATTTGCGAAGAGAACGATACGGTAAATTTTGACGGATACGCATAAAATTCGTCCGCACACACGCAACCAATTTGAATTCCGTCAAAGCCCACACGTCTGCGAAGTCGATACGCACCTTTAGATGCTTTCGGTTCGCGACCACGTCGTCAGATTTGGCGGGACGCACGTCATATCGGAGAAATTTTCTAGATTTTTAATAATTTAAAACAGTTTTTTTGCCAATCTTTGGAATCCGATTTCTCGGCACGTAGTCGATGAAATCAACTTCTGTAAATTGGGTTGCAGAGACCTATAGGTTTTCTAGGACTGCCTTCTAATAGATTTCTAAATTGCTCAATGGGTCGACCAATTTTGGTCTTCCAAAAGGTGGTCGGGGCTGTCCTGTTTGCTATTTATAAAATAGGTTTTTGTTAATGTTTGCATCGATTTATCACAAGGTTTTAATCTGTTTCAATTAAAACTAAATGATGGCATAAATATATGTAGGTTGGTATCGTACCGGAAGAAACGGTTCGTAACGAACCAGCGAGTGCGAAGAATTCGAATGACGAAGTTGTATACCCTGCTGTCGCAACTGCTCTATTTTTTCGCTCACACACGCGTTCCTGGCCGACTCCAGCCACGCGCGACGGCGCTGCGGTGGCCGGGGTGCACGCACAGAGGTAGGGATGTCGACGTGTAGGGGTGTTTAGAGTTCTAGGGTTTCCCACTCGATCGAAATATAAGGAAGGACGTCGGGTCGGCTGTGAAGAGCTCGGGCTGGGGTGAGTTCAGCCAGGCCTGGGTCGTAGGGGGGAGCTGGGTTTGCTCGTGCTGGGCTAGGCCTTGTAGGAAGCTTTGGGGGGGGGGGGGGGGCTCGAGCCTGGGATGGGCTGGGATTCCCCTCTTTTGTTTTCTTTATTTTTTTCTATTTGTTTTCTTATTTTATTTTGTTTTATACCTATATGTGTGGGTAAAAATATATACATATACCTATATATCAATCATATATATATATATATAATATAATATATATATATATATATTATAATAATATATATATATATATAAATCTATATACATATATACATATATACCTATATATACAATCATATATATATATATATTATTAGATATATATATTATATTATATCTATATATATATATATATAAAATATACATATATACATATATACCTATATATACAATCATCTATATAATATATATATATATATATATATATAAAAAAAATATATATTATATATATATTATATATATATATATATATATATATATATATATATATAAATATATATACATATATACCTATATATACAATCATATATTATATATATAGATATAATATATATTATATATATATATAGATATATATATATATATATATATATATGTGTGTGTGTGTGTGTGTGTGTGTGTGTGTGGTGTGTGTACCATATCTATATATTGTGTGTGTGTGTGTGTGTGGTGTGTGTGTGTGTGTGTGTACCATATCTATATAAATACAATGCAATGAATATATACAATAATTTATACACATATATTTTATTGTGATATTATATATATATACATATTTGTATATACAATCCAACAAAACCTATATCTTTATATATCTATATACCTCCTTTAGACATCTCTATATGACCTTGAATATTCAACACAACTAAAATATCTAAATAGTATTTCTTTTTCTTTTCTTTCTAGTATAGAACTCATACATAAATTTATCTACATATTTATATTTATTTCCTAATAACGATTAAAAAAATAAATATATTTCTATACCAAATATAACTAAAAATAATAATAGCCAACTAACCAATATAGTATAGTATTGGGATACACAAAAGCTCCTACTCGAATTGGCCCACCGAAAACGTGCAATTATTCCAAACATAAATGTTAATGATACTTACATTATAGGTATAACCAAATATATGTCAAATATATTGCAATCTTCAAAAGAATGTACGAAATATGCATATACATAAAATATGTATACCTGGGCGTCTCTGGACGCACTACCTTCCTACATGGGCTGGGGTTGGGTTCAGGTCAAGTCTGGCCTAAAACGGTCTATCCGAGTCTCCTAACAAGTCATAGCCATAATGAAACTAATTAAATCGTTTATAGGGGGGTCAAGTCACAACTTGGCCTGGTTTTCCTAATTAGATCACTCCTATGGCTCGACCTTCCTTACTATGGCTAAAACACTATCCAAGGCACATCATTGCACTATCCGTGCCATGATTTCTAGTCAAATGGTACTCCAATTCCTAATCATGACTAAGTCATCTACCGTAATAATTAACTAAATAATTGTTTACAAAATCTAAAAATCACCATTTAAATCAAATAAATAGTAAAAAAATATTTTAAAATTTCTGGGAAGAGGAGTTACAGGGCAATGGCAAGACGTATTATGGCAACAAGTGGCGTTGGTCAAGAGACGCCAGGGAAAGGATAGGTGCGCCAAGGGGGAAGGGGGCCCTAAGTTGGGCTGCGCCAGGCTAGGGTGTGCTAGATCAGGTTGCGTCAGGTCAGGTTGCGCCTGACAAAGGTTACGCCAGGGCCCAAGGGTGCTGGGCTAGGTCAGGTGTGCCGCGGTAAGGAACGCGCGCTGGGTCAGGTTGCGCCGCGCTAAAGAATGCGCGCTGGGTCAGGTTGTGCCGTGCTAAAGAACGTGCGCTGGGTTAGGTTGCGCTGCGCTAAAGAACGTGCGCTGGGTCAGGTTGCGCTGCGCTAAATAACGCACGCTAGGTCAGGTTGCGCCGCGCTAAAGAACACGTGCCGAGTCAGGTTGCGCCGCACTAAAGAACGCGCGCGGGGTCAGGTTGCGCCCGACACTGTTCTACTTCCCCAAACAACAAAAAAGAACCCATGGAACCCGAAAACTTCAAATGCCATAACTTGCTCAAAACAAGTCCGAATTGAGACTTCCATGGGTCTAAACTGCATAGAACAAGATTTCCTACAGCCTGGGTTGACAAAACCAAGAAAAATTCCAAGCTTTAATAGGTCAAAACTAAGAAAATAAGAAAATCAAAACTTAGATCTACAAAAATCCACTCATCAAAACCGAAATACCAAGTTCTAAAGAGGCTTAGAATCAAGTGGAGAAGAAAACAAAAGATAAAATGGAAGATCCATCATGAAGCAAGATTGCACTTGTCTAGGGCTTGGTAGGTGGAAGGAGTAATGGAGAAGAAGAAGTAATGTAAATAATGGAGGAGAGAAGGAGTTGGTTTTTATACAAAATCTCTCAATCTCAAACCAAAACAAACCAAGCCAAGTTAAAATAAACTAAGTCAAGATTAAACCAAGACTAAACTAAGCAAGATAAGTCAAATACGGGTCAAAAATCCGTACACGTATACTGAAAAAATACGTATAACGGGAAACAGAAGTAACAACTCTACCAACCTTAAAAATTCGTCCTCGAAATTGTATCAAGGCTAGAGGTGTCCAAGCTATACTAATACTGGCAATCTAAGACTAGCAGTCAACCAAGCAATCATTCATGCAAGTGGATCCTACCATGGCACGTCATGACACGGAATACTCTGGGAAGGTAGCTAATCCTCTTAGGGCTCGGTGTCTATACAATGCACAAGAATAATGACAAGTCTTGCACAAGGTATACCAGATGTACGGGAATAACCTCATGACGGATGCAAACAATACCAAATCCGTGTGACCAATGTGTCAAGAATCAAGAATATCTATACTAAATACAAGAAACATAGAAAATAACACAGACGGAAAATTATCAAAGAATGTACTCACCTGAGATCAAATGTGAAGTATCTATGACTTTCGATACGACGCTTCGAAGACCTCAATATGGAATATTATATTAATATCAAGTTTGGAAATGAAAATAAGTCATACTAGTCCAATTCAAGGTCATAAAGTCCATTCTAAGTCAAATTGGTCAAACTAGATCAACTCTAGGTTAAACTAGTCCAATTTGCTATTTTCGGTTGTATGAGTCTGATTTTAGGGTTTTGAGTCCATATGTTAGGTATTTAAGCAATATTAGTTAACCTAGGGTATATTATAGTTGCCTATTACCCATTATCCATATTTAACTCAATATCTAAATAGATGTCTATTGCCTAGGTTAATTTAGTTATTACCTATGCATAATTAGAGACCAAAGCCTATCTCAATCTAGGATATTACCTATGTATCTAACTACCCATTTATCTAACCCCTATTATTCCTGTAGGGGAACCAATACCTATCTAACATGTCCACATGTACCCAAACCCTTTACCTATACAGTATACTTTAATTCCCCATCTCTTCCTGTTCACTGTCCACTCCTCAAGAACTAAAACTCACGCCCCCTTCCAACTGTTCAGTTTTCAACTAAAATTTCAAACACTCATCAGTTCTGTCCTTAACTGAACTTCAAACACTCTTCAGATCACTGACTGAACTGATACTCAAAACAACCATCTTTTCCCTATTAACTCCCTACTCGAGCCCCTAATCCCGTTGTTGTTCTTGTTAGGAATTCCCCCAAGCTAATTGTCTAAGATACCATCTACTGATACATCTTTCTTTCCTTTTACCTGAACCTAAACATCCCTATATCAGTCCTACTGATACTCTTAAACCCCCTTCCATTTACTGTTCAGTTTTTCCTCCTTCCTAGTACATGTTTTTTCTATACCTACTGGACTGGGATCCCCCTTTACTTCACTTGGCTGTACCAGTGCATTTTGGTGCACTAGATTAGTGCAATTTGTACTGCCTACTTCCAACTTGTAGCTTCTCTCTCTCTGAACTGATACCTCTCTCCCTCTTCACTTCAGTGATAAATCAAAACCCCTTTCCTATCTATCTTATCTCATTCTTCCTATGACTAACCCCTCTCTAATACCTATTAACTAGTCCCTGTATCAGTCGTTATGGACTGATACATTAGTTCCTTCTCTAACTACCACTCTGCACACACAAATGAAGCTCCCAATGCCTATTACCTGTCATTCAAATCGAACACAGGGAATCCCCAATGCCTCTCGTAATCTGGACTGGCACTGACTGCTCCTAACCTCCTCCATTACCTTCACTTCCAACTGGTAACAGTCAGCAACATGAATCATATAGCGCACACGCGCGCGCACACACACGCACACACCCGCGTGTGCGCGCGCACCACACACACACACACACACACACACACACACACACACACACACACACACACACACACACCTCTCTTCTCTCTCTCTCTATATATATACATATAGTTAACAGTGAACCATACAAATCCATATTTATATATATATGATAGTGTAATATCAGTCTAAATAATATATAGGACAGTTCAAATATACTATCTACATATAATATGCCATTATACATATAGCTATATATTTATATATATACATTACATAGGATATATATATATATTATATATATATATATATATATATATATATATATTATATATATATATCCTATGTATATATAATATATATATTTTTATATATAAAATATATATTTATATATATCCTATGTAATATATTATTATAATATATATATATATATATATATATATATATATCTATATATATTAATATAATTATATAATATAATATATATATATATTATATATATATATATATATATATATATATATCTATATATATATCACAAAAAAAAAAATATATATATATATATATATATATATATATATATATGAAAGCATATTTATTTATACATCTATATATATATATATAGATGTATAAATATATATATGAAAGCATATTATTTATTTTTTTTTTTTATACATCTATATATAATATATATAACTCTAATGCGCAAGCATATTAGGATGCACAAAATTTAGTGAGCCATTTGGGCTAGTGTCAAGTGTCATGATAATAGAGTGTTCACCACATGTGTTGGAGTCCAAAAATCCCCAAATTGGTCCCATGTCCAAAAACAACATGACACAACCTATTGGCATCCATTTGTGGATACTACTAGCCTCAAAACTATTTACTTGTCCATTTAGCCTATGGGACAATATGACAAACACTTGGTGTGCCACCCTTAGATTTCTTCCAAATGTGACACAAAACTCATTCTAACTTTCAATAGAGATACATTAGTCTCAAAACTCTTCCTATGGGTAGTCCTAATACATGGGTGAGTTCTTAATAGTGTCATGCATGAAAATGATATTTAAACTAAGGGAAATGACAAAGTTTTACCTATTGGGGGATGGATTCCCAATTAAACTCTTGAAAATGGCTCAAGTGTCAAGTATGACACAATCTCCTAAGCTTTTGGACTCCTCTCCTTGAGCTCCTTGGTTTCCAAGCTCCAAGTATTCTAGGATGAAGACTAGGGAAGTTTTAAGGAATTTTGGAGGTTTTGATGGAAGAAATGTGGGAAATGGAGAGGTTTTTGGAGAACTCAACTAGGGTTTCTTGGAGGCTTAAATGAAATAAGAAGAGTAAGAGATCCCTCTCATGTTGGCTACCATAAATGAGCCCTAAAACCCACTTTGAAATGTCCAAAACACCCCTCAAGTTGTCATGAACACTTAACTTAATATGGGGTAGTTTCTAGTCTATGTATTGGGTTAATTACATTCATAATCTTGACTCAACATGACTTAAATGTGGCTAGTTGTGTTCATCCTAAATTATGGGTCCAAGTGGTCATGTCTAGTCCAAATAGGTCCACTAATCTAAGGTGTAATAAATATACTAGTCTACCAATTAATGCAATATTCACAAGCAATTAATTAAATAGCCATATATACAATATAAATAATGTAAAATGACAAAAATAATCATATCTACGATTGTGGCAGTGATAAATCTATCCTCCTAAAAAAATTTTGCCCTCGAAATTAAAGACTAACTAGCACAAGAATACAAGCATGAACAAAGAGAACAATACCTCAAGGCTCGAAGAGATAAGGGTATCACTCCCGCATGTCGTCCTCTCCTCCCAGGTAGATTGACCTAGCGAGTGATGCCTCCATGCGACGAGAACCAAGGGAATAACCTGGTTCCAGAGTACCTTCTCTCGACGATCCAGACTCTCTACAGGCTGCTCTGGATAGTTGAGTAGGACCCACCTCTATCTCGGAGTGATCCAACACGTGACTAGGGTCTACCACGTACCGTCTCAACTATAACACATGGAACACGTTGTGAACCCGCTCTAGTGTAGGCGGTGTGTCTAGCAGATAGGCCACTACACCGATCCTCTCGAGAATGGTAAAAGGTTCAATTAATCACGGACTAAGCTTCCTGGCCTTGCCAAAGTGAATCGTGCCCTGTGTCGAAGAAATCCTCAGGAACACCATATCGCCAACCTATTGAAAAAATAAGCTTCAATACCAAATCCTAAAGCAAACAACCATAAGCAAACACAAACCAAGAATAAAACTTCACCTCGAACTCTAACGGTCTCTGGTGGCTATCGGCCCAATACCGCTGTATGTCCTGCGCCACCCGAAGTCTATTCCTGATCAGGTTGACCTTCTCCGCTGCTTCTATTACCATCTCTGGTCTAAGCAAAACTCTCTCACCAACATTATCTAATAACGAGGGAGTACGACACCTTCATCCCTATAGAGCCTCAAATGGCGACATCTCTATACTGGCCTGATAGCTGTTGTTGTAAGCAAACTCCACCAGGTGGAGATGGTCCTCCCAAGAACCCCCGAGATCTAACACATAAGTGCGAAGCATATCCTCGAGTGTCTGAATGGTCCTCTCCGACTGCCCATCCGTCTAGGGGTGGTATGTGGTACTGAACTTGAGTTAAGTGCCCTAGTTAGCCTACAAACTCCTTAAGAAGTGAAGTGAAGCGACTATTCCGATCTAAGACTATGCTCACCGGAACTCTGTACAATCTGACTATCTACCGTACGTACATCTCTGCCAGCTTCTCCATAGACAAATCTACTTTGAAAGGCAAAAAGTAAGCCAATTTGGTCAATCTATCAATGATGACCCTAATCGTGTCTTTCCCTCATGGAGATTGTGGAAGTCCGGACAAAAAATCTATAGTGATGTTCTTCTACATCCACTCTGCAATGGGTAGTGGCTGAAGCAGACCACATGACCTCTGTCTCTCGGCTTTCACTTGATGGCACACCAAGGATCTAGCTACAAACTGTGCTACCTCTCGCTTCATGCCATACCACTACAACAAAAAAACCTTTTAATGACGCTCGACAAGGAGTTTTAATGACGGCTGATACATAAGCGTTATTAAGTTGAAAAATACCTTTTTTCTATGACGGTTTGGGCTAATTCTGGGCTTTTTATAACATTTATAAAACAAAGCGTTATTAATAGTTTAGAGCGGTGGCAAACTTGTAATATTTGTTAAGTTCATTTTTTGACAAAATCTCGCGCTTCAACAAAATTTTTTCTCTCCCTCTGGTTATGGTCTTCTCCTTCTCCGATCCTTTCTTCTCCTCCTCTCTCCACAACTCCAAATCCCATAGATCCAAACCCTAACTCTAGTTTAGCAACACCCTCCTCTTCTCCTCTTCTTCTCCTTCCTTTCCTCCAACTCCAAAACCCTAACCCTAGAAACAAAACCCTAAACCTAGTTAGAAAGGAAGAAGGAGACGGGGAGGGAGCTGGCGGCGCGGGTCGGCTTCGGATCGGGTCGTCGATTCCCCTTCTTCTCTCCCCTTTCCCCACTCCGATCCACAAATGAGCTCAAAACTCTAACCCTAATCCGAGACGAAGCGGGAGCTCCAAACCCTAATCCGAGAATTAGGGTTAGGGTTAGATGGCGATGGAGTCCGAGAAGAAGCCGGCGGTCTCGAACGCCGGTGCTTGGGGGATGAACGTGGTCAGCTCCGTCGGAATCATCATGGCCAATAAGCAGCTTATGTCGCCCTCTGGATACGGGTTCAGCTTCGATAATATCCTCGTTTATTGATCTAATTGTGGAGTTCGATTCCTTGTGTTTTTGCTTAGACCACCGTCGATTTGTGGAAATTTCGAGCAGAGTTAGGGTTTAGGGAGATATAAAAACTTAGACCCAGCCAGATCTGTGTTGTTTTTATTATCATTGCGCGTTTGCGTGATTGTGAAGAAATTCTGGAGTAACTTGATACAAATGTGTCAAATTCTCGGTTTATGATGCAACCGACAATAAATTGAGAGGTCCAGTAAGAAAAAAAAGAGTACTTTGATCTTGGATTTTGTTACTAGCTAGGGGCGTTCAAGATGATACTTCAAGTTAGATCACCAATAATGAAATGTAATGGCTGAGCAAAATGGAGATTGGAAAAAAAACTTCATTTTTGCTTATTTACCTAAGAAATTGCATTTGGTCTTTGGTTATTTCATTGGACCGACTTATTTCCTAAGTGATGGTTTCTGCATCAATTTTCTCACTTTTGTTGCAAAACCGAGTGGTTAAAGTTTAAAGAAACAGTTACAAGCAGAAATGTCTGACAATCGCACTTAACACCCTCATTGAAGCCTATTTCAATCCTTTTTTTCAGCAATAGTCGCAGCATGAAGTTATTGAATTTTGAACTACTAGGCATATATGATGTGTATATATATGATATTTTGCAGCAACTACATTAACGGGTTCCATTTCTCCGTTACTGCTCTTGTTGGTTGGGTTTCAAATGCTGCGAGAATTTCTTTGTCCAAGCAAGTCCCGCTGTGGGAGCTGTTATGGTTCTCGATTGTTGCTAATTTGTCAATTACTGCAATGAATCTTAGTCTAATGTTGAACTCAGTTGGATTTTATCAGGTTTGTTTTTGCTTTTCTTTGTTTGGTCATGGGAAATGTTTATCTTGAAGGTTGATCTGAGGTCTTTATGAAATGCTAGATATCAAAATTGAGCATTATACCAGTGGTTTGTTTGATGGAATGGATACTCAATAGCAAGCACTACTCCAGGAGAGTGATAATGGCCGTAGTTGTTGTGGCATTTGGTGTTGGTGTCTGCACGGTCACTGATGTGGAAATTAATGTGAAGGGTTTCCTCTGTGCATTTGTGGCTGTCTTCTGCACTTCACTGCAGCAGATTGTGAGTATGCATACTATTCCTTCCGGTTTATTAAAACAAGCGACGGTTTTATTTGTTATTTGTCACTCTATTGTTAGGGTATTCGAACAGGAGCTTCTAATAAAAAGGAATCATTACCAAGGAACTTGGAGTCCTGATAGAAAGGAAGGAATCATTACTGGAGCTCAGACACCATAGACCAAGGGTTCATGAGGTAAGCATTAAAATTAAGAGTTTTTTCTTCTAATTCTCTCATTTTGGACATGGATATTTTGCATTAAGGAGTAAAAGAAGAAATTGCATATTATATAATTGGGTGAAGACTGGGACTTTTATGTGGTATCAATAGATAAAGCTTTTTCTGATGATACAAGTGTTAGCAAGCATTTTGGCTTCTTCCAGATTGGTAAATAGTTTGTCATAGTATCAAATAGTTTCTTGAATATGAATCATTTCACTCTTTGGCAATGAGTACATTGAAGAAGATGGCTCTACCGATAAGTATTTACTTCTCTCTAAGTATGTGTAGCTTGACTTCTGGAACAGTTAGTAAGTTTTCTCCTAAGCTAACATCTTTTCTGGAAAAATTTAGCTGTAGTGATTATTAATTCTTTTGTGGTCAAGTATCCAATAAATTTGATTGTTCAAACTTAAGAAAAAAATTAGTAGTTCTAATTCTGCCTTTAGTTAAACTAAAATTTAAGAAGATGAGGTTTAAAGCATGAACCATTGATATCGTTTTTAATGCCTTAGTCATTGAAGTTTTTGAAGATTAGCTCATAGAGCTCTCTCTATTTTCAAATTTGTAAGTTGGTGTTATCTTAATGTGTTGATAATACTTGTTATAGATGCATGGTGGAATTGTAGCTAACTAGTATTAGTTTTCTTTCTCAGGTGCACATGAAGATGCAACTATTATTGCAGTGGTGGAATTTGCTACACGTAATGTTGACAGTTTTGATGTGCTCAAGTTGAAGCCAAAGTAGTTACTTGTTTTGAGGATTCATTTAAGTAGTAGTTGTAAATATATGTATTTGGATACCCTATTTTGAGATAATGTAATGAAGATGGTGATATAACATTTCGATATTTTCTTGTGAATATAGTTCAAAGTTGTTGTTTAAAATTGAATTGAGAAGTTTTTGGAAAGTAATATATAATGTGCAGTATTGAGTGTTATAAATGTGATGAGTTCAGTAATATGGTTATAAATGTGCTGCATTGAGCCTATACATATTATCTATTCATGACGTTTTAAATTGTTCTGAATTGTGCACTATATATTAACTATTCATAACGCTTTTATAGAAACTATTCATGACGGTTATTTTATGACGCTTTTTAAAAACATTTATAACACCCGTTTTATAACGGTTGCTGTGGAAAAAAAAGCGTCATGGTTCGTCATTAATGACGCTTTTTAGCCGTCATTAAAAGGGTTTTTTGTTGTAGTGTACCACCATACGTGCTCTATCAGGTCTCTGTATAGAGTACTGGAACGATGCGTTTCCTAAAGAACCTCCTTCCGAAGCTCTCCACTCGGTACGCACAGTCTAGCATCATGCCTCTGTTGACCCAAATTGGATCACAGTCAACCTAATTTAGAGAATTAACAAAATGATATATGATATGATCCAATACGACACATCAGGCTTAAGACAGAACATTATCTACAATGTATCAAGTTCAAGACAGACGTCATCGACAAGTTGTTACATTATAAATGTACTTGTACTAAGTCTATAATTTTCTAATTTATTGAGTCTAGGAACATGTACGTTGAGTCACACTGAGTCATCTCAATCCCTAGACTTACTTCTCCAAACTCCACCATATAAAACAGACAGACTCCCTGAACCAAACCAACTAATCTAGCCCATATAAACTTTCTGGCCCAAAGTAGATAGAATTCGGGCCGAACTCTGCCTCTCCTGACTATATAAATAGGGCTTGAATTCTCTTATTTCAAATCATCTCCCACTCTCATCTTCAAAGCCTTATACATTCTAAGCCTTACTCTTCCAATCTACTACCCACAAACTTCCTAAGCCCCAAGGTGCTCAAGTGCGATTCAGCTAGAAGTTCTGTGTAAGAGTTGAAAAAAGTCACTTGGACAATTCTAAGTTTTGCCTCTGCGAAGTTGTAAGAAGTTGGCGTGCTCTTCTGAGTAAAGGTACGCGTGTGTACCTTATTTCACAAATAGTGGATTTCAATCCTGAGCGAGAGTTCATAGGCCTGGACTAGTGCTCTACGAGGAAAACCAGGTTAAATCGATATATTTGTGTATGCTCTTCTGATCTCTCTTAATTTCCGTATTACTACTCTGATTATATATTTCTATTGGTAGTTGCTTCTGGACTGGCAAGGACTTGAATTTTTAATTGGTTATTTTGACACAAACTCTATTCACCCCCCATGAGTTGTCTACACGTAACTTCAGCCTCGGCGACCCATCTTCGGTGATAGAGAAATCATCTAGCAACCCTGCTCACACTTGCTCCATGATGCTTCTCAGAGTCACATCATCAACTACGCTAATCTGACCCTGTCCATCAACTCAAACTGAATCTTCGAGCCCCACATTTGTATCTCCATCCCATAATGATCACCTTGATACCCAACTATCTAGATCTTCCAATAAATGAAGATTCGCTGTCAAATACATAGCTACTGGATACCTGCTTAAGGCAGCGACAACTATGTTGGCCTTTTCTGGATGCTGTAAGGATATATCGAAGGCCTTCATCAGCTCAAGCCACCGCCTCTGCCTCATGTTCAACTACTTCTGAGTGAACACATACTTTAAGCTCTTATGATCCACGAAGATCGCTACACGCTCTCCGTATAGGTAGTGCTTACACAACTTCAGAGCAAAGATAACAACTGCCAACTCCAGATCATGGGTAGGGTAGTTCTTCTTATGAGGACGCAATTGCCTATATGCATAGGCAATCACCTTTCCGTATTGCTGAAGAACGTAATCCAAGCCCTTAAGATGTGTCACTGTAGATAGCGAAACCACCTGTCCCTGATGGCAACATCAAGATAGGAGCTGTGGTGTCACGACCCACACCCAGTGTAAGGGTACAAGTGCGTAACAACGCCCAGCCTGCGCCGCAGAATCGGCGGTAGAATGCTGTTCTAGGTCACCATCTAAACCAACTCACACAATTATATAATTTACTTGTCTTAAATCTCAACTCCGAACGGAGGACAAAAATAGAAATAATAACTCAATCAGAGTCTAAGCACGATAGGATAACACAGAATTCTATAACTAAAAGAAAACAATAAAAACTACTAAATGATAGTATCTCAAAACAACTCAAAATAAGTCAACTCTCAAATTATTACAACTCAAGTTCTAGTAAAGAAATCTAAAACAGTCTACTAAACTAGTCTTCCGATCACTCCTGAGAGTCGGGGCCAAAGGTAGCTAATCCCTCTCCAGATCCATAGTGAGTAGGGAATGCACCCTCAGGGCTAACATCTGTAATATTTTCAACAGGTCCAGTCAGGATAGGAACGAATATATCTCATTAAGTAAATCCAAGTAAATGACAAAACTAAATAAAATATTATAGACAGTTTATTGATGAAGCATGGAAGTTTGAGATAGATTAAGATGTAAAACAAGTTAAAAAAACAAGGAAAGTAAAATCTGTGAAACAGAATATCATGTCAATGAAGACTGTAAATAAAAGCTAGCTAAACAAAATAATGTGATATGAGTCCAGTGATACAATATATGTCAAGTATGATTCCAATCAATTATTCAAGCGGGAAGATTCGTTAACGGTTCTTGTGATGATTCCAGTAAGATTGTGTGGTGATTCTAGTAAAAATTATTGACAATACTCACAATGTGTTTTAAAATACTGAGATCGACAGGTAAACGGCTAGGGGTAATTCGGCACATCACACACAGGACAAGTGTGGGATGGCTATCATTCTTGTATAATTCACAGGGAGGTGGTTCGAGTATTTAGGAATGTTTACATGTCTACTCAAGTATTTCTCCG
This sequence comes from Iris pallida, assembly GCA_029216955.1. Lineage (NCBI taxonomy): Eukaryota > Viridiplantae > Streptophyta > Magnoliopsida > Asparagales > Iridaceae > Iris > Iris pallida. Next base: position 55,791 of record JANAVB010043972.1, on the reverse strand, counting down.
CCCGACAAATATGAGTGAATCCATAACACGATACGTAAATCGAGAACAAATTTAGCCAGAACATGAAGGTGCTTGTAGGTGATTCTTTTAGTGGTTCTTGTAATAGAGGCTAGACAAGTATGTATGTGTGTCGTATACATGAATTCCAGAAATATCAATCCGTGTTTGTAACTGAGATCAAATAGAACTGACTAAAACTGAAATATAGAAATTGACAAGTAAATGAAAGAACTATCAGAGAATATACTCGCCTGGTATTCCGAATGCCTGATGAGAATATGAGTCCAAACTAGAGTCACAAAGTCCTATTTAGAACAACCATAGGTTACAAAGTGTCAAATAAAATAAGAATAGCCTATAATGTATTCTAAATGATTCTACGTCCTTCTAGGTCAAAGTCAACATTTGGTCAACTCTGGTCAACCTTGGTCAAACCTGGTCAACTATAAGTCAACTAGTATATCTACCAATTTTTAGGTCAAACACAAGTTATCAAGTCATGCTAAGTCTGTTTGAGTCGATTTGGATCAAATTTGACCCAAGGTTGACTTTTGTCAACTTGGTCAACTTGCTAGTCAACTCGACCAATTTAGGCTCATGGGTCAATCCTAAACTGACTCCTTAATCCATGTGTGTGTGTGTTGGCTGCTGTTTAGGTTCAAAATCTGAGAATAAAAAACAAATCTTTCAATTCTTCATATATATATATATATATTATATATATATATTATATATATATATGTGTGTGTAACGCCCCAGAACCAGAATACTGGAGAGCGGGGGCATAAATAGCCAGCTATGTATATTGAAGTGCAACCCACCTCGCCATACGGTCACGACTGTCTAGATACATGAGGGTTTAACTACAAGCCATCATCACCTATGGTCATGAACAAGCCAATTATCTCAATCTCAAGCAAGTAATAACAATTACAAGATGTCAGACATCAAATATACAATAGTAAGGCGTCCCATACATTACATATTTGAATGATCATGAAGCTAGTCGTACAAAATGTCAAGACTAGCAAGAGTTTCAGTCATACATGATCAACCCTAGGATTCGTCAATCATGTTACAGCTCGTAGGCAGACGGTAAATAAAGGTATAATACGAGCTAAACCACGTGCTCGTCGGCTAAACGCCTCAAAAGGATATTTTTACAATAATGTGGGAGAGCCAAAAAAACCCACTCTTTGCCAGGGTTACGTCTGGTGGTCACCATCTGGCTGGAAGATAGGTAGATCCTCTTGAGTTGCTCCAATATTTGGCCATACAAAACCAGCTGGGTCAGACCCCAGAAAAAGCAAGTGCCACAAAGGAGGCTTCACTTAGGAACTAAAACCAGCATATAATAAGAGAATATTAACGATAATTATAAGGATACTGATAATAACAGGGATAACAAATAATAAATTGAGTACGAGAAAACCATTCAAGTAGCCAGACTGCAACCCTTAAACCAAGCAAGGACCGGGGTTGCAACCCTTCACCTGAATAGAAACTCACCTCAAATACTTGTTGGTAAAGTAAACATGATGATCATGACAAGGGTGCAATAAGGCAATAAATGAAGAGAGGACACAAAACTATTCCGGGAGCCAGGTGACAACCCTTAAACCAAACAAGGACCAGGGTTATAACCCTTCGCCTGAACCGAACTGGACCCCTGATCATTATTCCTATGGTAATCATAAATAATCATGACGATATTGATAAGAAATCCATGGAACTATTCAGATAACCAAGTTACAACCCTTAAACTAAACTAGGACCGGGGTTGTAACTCTTCACCTGAACAAAACTTGGTTTATTATTATTTATTGATAAGTAAAGCACAAGAAATCAGGTCGTGTTACAATCTTGTACAGGATCAGGACGAGACGAAGCTATACTAGACTCCATCCAATCAATCACGGCCAAGCAATGAATACGGTTTGATACTTTAACTAACTAGGGTTATCACAGGCCTAGTTACTAGCAGAATGCAATGAGATTATTCCAACAGCCACAAGCCCTGCAGACCATCCAGGTTATCCAGACGCAATTAGGAGATTGAATTCATGTGGGTACATCCATGAAATGCCTGTACCTTTAAGTAGCTTGGTGGTTGCAACACATATCAGTGAGCTGGAAATGTGCCCTACTCGACGGTAGGCTACAAATTTCATGATGGGGCGCCCAGAAAACGGGATTGCCTGTAGCTGGAAAATCTCTCCATGACTACTGGATTTTCTAGTTATTAGCCTTAGTCGATTTCAGTAGGTACCCCTGACCGTGGTATTCAGGGGATCCCTATCCTAGACATGATGCAAGAAAATACTAGTTTATTTGTACAAACACAATCGCCTATGGTATCCAGGTCATTCATACTTGTCATGTCAACTAGTTATCATATCAGCATATCGAGATATATCATGTCAGGTTTACTTGTCAAGAGTGCGCCTCGGCGGGCCACTGTCGTGTTCATGGAACATATCAAAATTTACATGGCATAAACATAAATGTAACATTCCAATATAGTAATAATAATAATAAAAGAGGACAAGGGCTATGGAGAGAGCCATGCGGCTAAGAGAAATAAGCTCACGCGGCTGAGAGGAAATTGGCATATGCGGCTGCAAGGATGCACGCTCATACGGCTGCAAGGATGCGCGCTCGTGCGGCTAGAAAAAGACGGGCGCATATGCGGCTGCGGAGAAGCAACGCCATGCGGCTGAAAAGAACTTAATGCGGCTGAGAGGGAGGAACAGGGTATGCATCTCGGAAGAGCGGGTTTATGCGACAAGGAGCATGCAGGCTCATGCGGCTGAGAGGATACATGTCTATGCGGCAAAGAGACTGGGACTTATGCGGTTGAAAAGACTGCAGGCTTATGCGGCTGGAAGAACGAGTCATATGCGGCTATGGATCAATAAGGCCATACGACTAGAAAACATGGCGCTTATGCGGCTGCGGAGGAACAAGGCGCATGCTGCTAGAAGTCGAGTAGAGTTCATGCGGCTAAGGAAACTTGAGTCTATGCGGCAAGAAAACTGGGACTTATGCGGTTGAAAAGACTGCATGCTTATGCGGATGGAAGAACGGGTCATATGCGGCTGTGGATCAATAAGGCCATGCGGCTAGAAAATATGGCGCTCATGCGGCTGCGGGGAATAAGTCGCATGCGGCTGCGGGAGAACAAGTCGTATGTGGCTAGAAGTCGAGCAGAGTTCATACGGCTAAGGAAACTTGAGCCTATGCGGCTGAAAAATAGAATTTCATGTGACAAATAAAACAAGGCATCCATGCGGCTTGGGACCAATAAGGCCATGCGGCTGAGTCATGCCAAGGCCTTATGCGGCCGCGGAGAAACGTGTTATATGCGGCTGGATAATTGAGTTCATGCGGCAAATATTGCCATGCGGCCAGGAAACTTGCCGCATGAAAGTCCATGCGGTCAAGTACTGCTCTTCTTCCCCACTTGTTCGAGAAGAAGAGCCATGAAGTCCATGGCTTCCAGCTCCATAACTCCTTTGTCCAAGGTCCAAATTTGGACTTCCATAGGTCAAAATAGGGCAGAATCAAATTCTCTACAACATGGAACCATCAAAACTTGATAATAACAAAGTTAAATAGATCAAAACCCAAGAAACCCAAAAATACTACAAGCTTAGATCTACACAAATTTAACCATAGAAATTGAAAATGCTAAATACTAAAGTGTCTTAGAATCTCGTGGAGAAAAAAATAGAACAATAAAACTTGAGTTCCTCCATGAAGCAAGCTGTACTTGCCTAGGCTCTCTCTCTGGTAGGTGAAGAGAGTAATGGAGGAAGAAGAAGAGTTAATAAAAGTAATGAGGAAAGAGAGAAAAGGGGTTGGGTTAAATAAATGGTGATGGTGGTAGGTAGGGGGTTTTCTTTTGGTTCATGATGAACTCAAAAGCAAACCAAGCCAAGCCAAACCAAACCAAGATAAACCAAGCAATAAAATACCCAATTAAATCATGAAATGAGACATGCAATATACGTATACGTATACCAAAATACGTAATACGAACTACGGTCGTTATAACTCTACCCACCTTAAAAGAATTCCGTCCTCGGAATTTAATTAAGAGCTAGAGAGGCAATAACAAGCTATATTAATCACAGGCAGGCTATAACAAGGCAGTCTATCATGTAATCATTCATTCAAGCAAGGAACTGAGAGCATAAGGCATAAGAAGGACATTATACCTTAGGAGTCAAATATGTCGGAATATCGCGTTCGGATGTCATCCTCACACTCCCACGTTGACTCACCCAAAGATCGATGACCCCAAGCAACACAGACTAATTTAATATTCTTGTTCTTGAGTATCTTCTCTCTCCGGTCCAATATGACACGGGCCTTTTCTCATACAAAGGTTGGTACCAACAACCAATTCCGAATGATCCAGGATGTGGCTCGGGTCCGGGATATACCATCGTAGTTAGGATACATGGAACACGAACACCTCACGTAACGACGGCGAAAGAGCGAGACGATAGGATACATCTCTTACTCGTTCCAGAATAAAACGGTCCTATATACCTAGGACAGCTTTTTCTGCACGCTGAAACGAATGATGCCACGGTTAGGCAAAATCCTCAGGAATACATGGTCATCGACAGAAAACTCAAGGGGACGCCGATGGGAATCGGCCTAATGATGACGATCTTGCGCTACACGAAGATGATCTCTGACTCTCCTGACCACCTCAACCGTCTGAGCAATCATTTTCGGACCGAGCATCTGCCTTTCTCCAACATCATCCCATGCTAGCAGGGATCGGCACTTCCTACCATACAATGCCTCGAACGGTGCCATCTGGATGCTGGCCTGGAAACTATTATTGTACGAAAACTCCACCAGGTGTAGGTGATCTTCCCACGAGCCACCGAAGTCGAGTGTACAAGACCGTAACATATCTTCCAAGGTTCGTATGGTATGCTCTGACTGACCATCTGTCTGCGGATGATAAGCTGAGCTGAACTGGAGGTGAGTTCCCAAACTATCTTGCAGGCTATGCCAAAAGTGCAACATAAACCTTGAATCTCTATCTGAGGTGATACTGACTGGTACACCATAAAATCTGACGATCTGCCTGAGGTACATCTCTGCCAGCTGAGCGTCGACTGACCAACTCTGAATAGGAGAAAGTGAGCCACCTTTGTGAGCATGTCTATAATAACCCAAATAGCATCTCTACCGGCCGGGGACCTAGGTAATCCAGTCACGAAATCCATGGTTATGTTCTCACTTCCATTCTGGAATTGGTAAGGGCTGAAGAAGTCTAGCCGGCCTCTGATGTTCAGCTTTAACTTGTTGGCAAACCAAACATCGAGAGACAAACCGGGCTATCTCCCTCTTCATACCATTCCACCAAAAGTACTGACGGATATCACGGTACATCTTCGTACCACCCGGATGAATGGAATACTGTGAACTGTGAGCTTCTGCCATGATCTCCTGCCTGATATCACTACTAGGTACACAAAGACGCCTTCCATGTTGAAGTGTACCATCTTCATGAATACGCAACTCTGGTCTTCGTTCTGCCTCACACTCTGCTCTGAGCCGCTGAAGCTTGGAATCTGTTGACTGAGCCATCCGGATCCTCTTGACTATAGTGGACTGAACTAGCATAATGGCCATCAGTGCCACACTGGTAGGAAGGACAACTTCAATACCCATCTTCTGAAGATATGCTAACAACTCTGGTTGCGCTGTTAGGAAATAACTCTGGCTCTCCTGTTCAATGCGTCTGCAACGACGTTGGCCTTCCCCGGATGATACTGTAGGTTGACATCATAATCCATAAGTAGCTCTTGCCACCTCCTCTGACGCATGTTAAGATCCTTCTGAGTGAATACATACTTCAGGCTCTTGTGGTCGGTAAAAATCTCTACCCTATCTCCATACAAGTAGTACCTCCACAACTTAAGTACAAACACTACTGCTGCCAGTTCCAAGTCATGGGTTGGGTAATTCCTCTCATGATGATAAAGTTGACGTGACGCATAAGCTATTACCTTCCCATGCTGCATCAGAACATATTCTAAACCTCTGCCTGAAGCATCACAATATACTGAAAATCCTTCGATCCCATTAGAAAGCGTGAGAATGGGTGCCGTCATCAAACCTCGCTTCAGCTTCTCAAAAGAATCCTGACACTCTGTTGTCCAAGCTAACTGCACATCCTTACAGGTCAACTGGGTCAAGGACGCTGAAATCTGAGCAAAGTCTGAAACAAATCGTCGGTACTAGCCGGCCAATCCAAGAAAACTGCAAACTTCTGCAACTGTGTTAGGTACCAAACATGTCTCAATGGCTACGATCTTCTGGGGATCCACTTCTACTCCTCCTCTGGTGATGATATGACCCAAGTACGAAATACGATCAAGCCAGAACTCGTATTTACTGAACTTGGCATACAACTAGTGCTCTTCGAGAATCTGGAGGACAACTCTGAGATGCTGCTCATGCTATGCTTCACTCTTGCTGTAGACCAAGAAGTCGTCTATGAACACAATCATAAACTGATCCAAATAAGGCATGAAGATACGATTTATGAGGTCCATGAATACGGCCGGCACATTGGTTGCTCCAAATGGCATAACAAGGAACTCCCAATGCCCATGTCTAGATCTGAAAGCTGTCTTCGGGATGTCCTGCTCTCTGACTCTGATCTGGTGGTATCCTGACCGCAAGTCGATCTTCGAGAACAAGGTTGCACTTTTGAGTTGATCAAACAAGTCATCTATCCTCGGGAGAGGGTATCTGTTATTGATTGTCACTGAGTTCAAAGTACGATAATCTACACATAATCTGGACGTACCATCCTTCTTTTTCATAAGAAGCATCGGGGCTCCCCAAGGCGATCCACTAGCACGAATGAATCCCTTGGTTCTGAGTTCTTCAATCATCTTATACAATATCTCTAACTCTGATGGCGCCATCCTGTAGACTCTCTCCGACGCTGGGGCTGTCCCTGGGATCAAGTCTATTGTGAACTCGATCTCTCGCTCTAACGGCATTCCTGAAAGCTCTTCTGGGAAAATATCTAGAAACTCTTCAACGATCTGGGGTAACTGCACTGTTGCTACTGCCATCCGCAATACCGGAGGAGAAGGTTCAACTTTGCCTCGAAAAAAAGAAAACTTCGGCTCGCCGGGAATGCTAAAAACAACCCTGCCAATATGGCAGTCTATCCTAGCATACTGGTCTCTCAACCAATCCATCCCTAAAACCACATCATAATCGGCCATCGAAAACTCTATCAATCTAGCGGGGAACTCTCTACCGCTAACTATGATCCGACACGAGAAAAACATATACTCCCACAAGTCCATTACCAGTAAGTATATTGAGTCTTACTGATAATGACTCGGGCTCCAGCCCTCTCCGTGTTGCGAATCGTACAGACATAAATGGATGTGATGCACCAGAGTCAAATAATACTGAAGCTGGAAAGGTGTTGACGAGAATAGTGCCTGCCACCACCTCTCCTGATGCTAATCCTTCTTCTCCTATGGTCAAAGCCAGCACTTGACCATGCCCTCTGGGTGCGGGTCCCCTCTACTGAAAATATCTCTGTCGGCTCTGGATCAAGGCTTGGGCTTGGGCATTTTGCTGCGCTCTTTGCTGCTGGAATACCTGGGCCTGCGGCTGCAATAGCCTCGGGAAGGGGAATTACTGCTGCTGTCGGAATGGTGCTGGTCCTCTAACTGAAGGACTAGAGAAGGCCGATGAAGAGGAACTCTCCCTGTTCGGGCAGTTCCCAACCCTGTGGTTCGGGGTACCAGAAACCAAGCACAAACCCTGTGCTCTGCGATACTCTGATACCACATGTCCTGGCTTCCCGCAGTGTGAATATTCCACTACGGAAGAGAGCTTTTGCTACTGAGGGTGCGTCAGGGTTGAATGTTGAACCGACGTCACTAAGACCGCCCGCCTCGGAGCTCCAATGGTCAAAGCCCTAGCTGCCGGAGCTGGTGCTGAAGACTAATTCATCTGGCTGTAGGATCGCTTCCGACCCCCGGTCCTGTCCACGATCCTCTGGGAGGTTACTCATGCTTCCTGGCTGCTCTCAATACTGTATCAAAAGTCTAATGCTCAAACTGCTCTCCGGCCAATAATATCTCTAGATGGATCCCCTGCTGGAACCGCTGGGCTCTATCGAAATCGGTCGCTACCAAGGTGGAAGCAAACCGACTAAGTCTCGAAAACTCGGCCGTATATCCGTCGACCGTCTTGCCCATCTGCTTCAGATTGGTGAACCTCTTCTGTAGATCGTACCGAGCTACAGCGTCGAAATACTTGGTCTGGAATCTCTCACGAAATACTGCCCAGGCAATAGGTACCACTAATCCAATGGCCTGTGAAGAACAGTTTGGCAACTCTAGAGGGGGTGAATAGAGTATATATAGAAAAATAACCAATTAAAAAACTCTTTCACCAATAAAAAATAATCAGAGTAAAGTGCGGAAAATAAAAGGAGATTAAAAGAGCATACGCAAACACAGCAATTTTAACCTGGTTTTTCTCGTGGAGGACTAGTCCAGGCCTGAGAACTCTAGCTCAGGATTCAAATCCACTATTTGTGAAATAGTAGTTTACAACCGTGCCTTTACTTCAGAAGAGCACGTCAACTTCTAACAGAGGATCGCAGTGGCGATTTGCTTGGAATTGTCCAAGCGACTTCTTCGACTCTTGCACAAGAATCCTAACTGAGAGATGCTGAGCACTCGAGACTTAGGAGGCTTGTGGCTAGTAGATGGGAAGGGTATGGCTTATTTCAGCTATAAGAGAGAAGAGAAGAGAAGATTGGATGGTTTAGAATGAGAAAATTCATGCCCTATTTATAGTGTTTTATAGGCAGAATTCGGCCAGAATTCGGGTAGAAAAATTCAAATATTGGCCGTTGGACAACTAGCAACCAGCTAACCCTAAAATTAGGGTTCCTGATTTCTAGGGGACAGAGTTCGACCCGAACTCTGTGTGGAGGCAGAGTTCGGCCCGAACTCTTGTCTCCAGAGCACAGAGTGGTTCAAAGGGGATTTTTGGGCAGTGTTTGGTTCAGTAGAGCTTGGGATTTTGGGTAGGCTGAAGACTAAGTGTCAAGAGCTCAGCATGACTCAGAGTACACAAGTCTAGACTCAATGAAAATATAAAATACAGACTCGAAAACACACTGAGAACCGGAGACTGAGCTGTCGTCTGTCTTGAACGGAATGCAGACGTCGTGTGTCGTATTGAATTAATACAGACATTATTTAGTCAATGTAGTCAATATTTGGTTGACTGTGACTTTGTGTCAACAGCCTGTATCGCCCACCAGCTGCGGGCTAGATCCAATAACTGTAGGTGCACCACGGCCACCTTCTCGCTCTTTGGGGTCCTGGCTTCTTCTAGAATCACTTCGGTGTCCTGAAGCCACGCATCTGCGGTAATAACATCTTCGCTACCATCGAAGAAGGGAGGGTTCAAGCGCTTGAAGCTGTTGGCCGTGCTGTTACCCTGATGACCACCTCTGGTCAGAGCATCTGCCACTGCCTGGTGTAAGGCATCTCCTCGACGATCTTGAGAAGCTAGCAATGTCCTGATAAGACCCACCAAGGTGCCATCATCGAGTTCTGTAGGCTGGACTGGTGGCTCTTGACCCCCAGTAGGCATGACTCTGGAGGCTACTCCTGAATGCTGGGCTTGATCTCCAGGTTGCTGCTGGTCCACGGGAGGTGCTCCGCCTTGCCGATCGGTAGGACCAGGAACAATGCCGCTGAAGAAGACGACATAGGGAACAATAAGGAAGGATTATGACAGATCAAAGATATAAGCATGTGATCAGGTCAAGAATTCAGGGATTAAGAGGATACGAGCAGAGATCAAGGGCGAGCACTGATTGAGACATCTATCCGGTAAACCCTCACATATCTTGATTTACAAGACCTGCATGGGCCACCACTAAAATTATGTAACGCTCTAGAACCAGAATACTGGAGAGCGGGGGGCATACATAGCAAGCTATATATATTGAAGTGTAACACACCTCGCCATACGGTCACGGCTGGCTAGATACATGAGGGTTTAACTACAAGCCATCAGTCATCTATGGTCATGAACAAGCCTATTGTCTCAATCTAAAGCAAGTAATAACAATTACAATATGTCATACATCAAATATACAATAGTAAGGCGTCCTATACATTACAAATTTGAATGATCATGAAGCTAGTCGTACAAAATGTCAAGACTAGCAAGAGTTTCAGTCATACATAATTATCCCTAGGATTCGTCAATCATGTTACAGCCCGTAGGCAGACGGTAAATAAAGGTGCAATACGAGCTAAACCACGTGCTCTCTAGCTAAACGCCTCAAAAGGATATTTTTACAATAAAGTGGGAGAGCCAAAAATAAATCCACTCGTTGCAAGGGTTACGTCTGGTGGTCACCATCTGGCTGGAAGATAGGTAGATCCTCTGGAGCTGCTTCGATATCTGGCCATACAAAACCAGCTAGGTCAGACCCCAGAAAGTGCAAGTACCACAAAGGAGGCTTCACTTAGGAACTAAAACCAGCATATAACAAGAGAATATTTAAAGATAATTATAAGGATACTGATAATAACAGGGATAACAAATAATAAATTGAGTACGAGAAAACCATTCAAGTAGCCAGACTGCAATCCTTAAACCAAACAAGGACCGGGGTTGCAACCCTTCACCTGAATAGAAACTCGTCTCAAATACTTGTTGGTAAAGTAAAACATGATGATCATGACGAGGGTGCAATAAGGCAATAAATGAAGAGAGGACACAGAACTGTTTCGGGAGCCAGGTGACAACCCTTAAACCAAACAAGGACCGGGGTTGTAACCCTTCGCCTGAACCGAACTGGACCCCTGATCATTATTGCTAAGGTAAGCATAAATAATCATGACGATATATGATAAGAAATCCATGGAACTATTCAGATAACCAAGTTACAACCCTTAAACCAAACAAGGACCGGGGTTGTAAATCTTCACCTGAACAGAACTTGGTTTTTTATCATTTATCGATAAGTAAAGCACAAGAAATCAGGTCGTGTTATAATCTTGTACAGGATCAGGACGAGACACAGCTATACTAGACTCCATCCAATCAATCACGGCCAAGCAATGAGTACGGCTTGATACTTTAACTAACTAGGGTTATCACAGGCCTAGTTACTAGAAGAATGCAATGAGATTATTCCAACAGCCACAAGCCCTGCAGACCATCCAGGTTATCCAGACGCAATTAGGGGATTGAATTCATGTGGATACATCGTCCAAAAAAACGCATGTACCCTTAAGTAGTTTGGTGGTTGCAACACATATCAGTGAGCTGGAAATGTGCCCTACTCGATGGTAGGCTACAAATCCCATGATGGGGCATCCAGATAACGGGATGCTTGTAGTTGGAAAATCACTCCATGACTACTGGATTTTCTAGTTATTAGCCTTAGTCGATTTCAGTAGGTACCCCTGACCGGGGTATTCAGGGGATCCCTATCCTAGACATGATGCAAGACAATACTGATTTTTTTGTACAAACACAATCGTCTACGGTGTCCAGGTCATTCATACTTGTCATATCAGGCTAGTTGTCATATCAGCATATCGAGATATATCACGTCAGGTACTTGTCAAGAGTGTGCCTCGGGGGCCATTGTCGTGTTCATGGAATATATCAGAATTTACATGGCATAAACACAAATGTAACGTTCCAAATAGTATAATAATAATAATAATAAAAGAGGACAAGGGCTATGGAGAGAGAGCCATGCAGCTAAGAGAAATAAGCTCACGTGGCTGAGAGAGAACTGGCATATGCGGCTGCAAGGATACACGCTCATGCGGCTGCAAGGATGCGCGCTCATGCGGCTAGGAAAAGACGGGCGCATATGCGGCTACGGGGAAGCAATGCCATGTGGCTAAAAATAACTTCATACGACTGAGAGGGAGGAACATGGGTATACGGCTCGGAAGAACGGGCTTATGCGGCAAGGAGCATGCAGGCTCATGCGGCTGAAAAGAGATGCAAGTCTATGCGACAAGGAGACTGGGACTTATGCGGTTAAAAAGACTGCAGGCTTATGCGGCTGGAAGAACGGGTCATATGCGGCTGTGGATCAATAAGGCCATGCGGCTAGAAAATATGGCGCTCATGTGGCTGCGGAGGAACAAGGCGCATGCGGCTAGAAGTCGAGCAGAGTTCATACGGCTAAAGAAACTTGAGTCTATGCGCCAAGGAGACTGGAACTTATGTGGTTGAAAAGACTGCAGGCTTATGCGGCTGGAAGAACGGGTCATATGCGGCTGTGGATCAATAAGGCCATGCGACTAGAAAATATGGCGCTCATACGGCTGCGGGGGAACAAGGCGCATGCGGCTAGTAGTTGAGCAAAGTTCATGCGGCTAAGGAAATTTGAGTCTGTACGACTGAAAAATAGAAGTTCATGAGACAAATAAAAACAAGGCATCCATGCGGCTAGGGACCAATAAGGCCATGCGGCTGAGTCAAGCCAAGGCCTTATGCGGACGCGGAAGAAACGAGTTATATGCGGCTGGATAATTGAGTTCATGCGGCAAATATTGCCATGCAGCTAAGAAAACTTGCCATATGAAAGTCCTGATAGAACTGGGGATTCCCAGGACCCTTCCTTTGGTGTGCGTATTGATCGATAGAAAGTTAAACAGATCTAATACGTGTTCTAACCCTTCATAGGCGGAAACTAGGGTTCACGAATTATACCTACGGCAGAAAGGAGACAAGTAATTCCTGGCAATCTCGAGCGGACGACCCCAAGATCTTCTGCACGTATTCCTTCCTCGAGTTGGACGTCGTGTGGGCGACGATCTCCCAACCTTTTCTTCTCCTTGGCAGCACTCTCTTTCTCTTCTTACGTGAATCACGAATTTAGAGAAAATTTTAGATTTCTGATCAGTCATCTGGCGGCCAGAGAATGGAGGATATATATAGGCTACGGCAGGGACCATGAGGAGAAATTAGGGTTAGGCCTCCTAACGGATCTGGATATCCCGTGTTCAGCCCGAACACACAATCCAGGCCCATTAATAATAGCTCGGTCCACTAATGAGCTATTGTTGCACTACCTCCCTAATCCCAAATTATGTTTGTGGGCTCCTTTTATTATATACTCGTTTGGCTCCCCATGTTAAGATATCGTATGTCCGTCGATCAAATTAAGTTACTGACAACTATATTGATTCGACATCTTTTATCCTTAAGTAGTACCGCTCAACTTTATTTGTCATGTCGGATATAATCCACCTGCAGGGTTTACATGACAATCCTTATGAGCTCCTTAAGAGGACATCATCAACCCGATGTATCGGGACATGAATTCTATTTATAATCAACAGCCCATCATACATACAATGTTATTACCCAATTCATAGAGGTTGTTGATCCATAATGAATCTCACTCTTTTATGAGTCAAAGTAATGCACACTGCATATATATGTCCGTTATTATATCCGGATTAAGAGTACAAGCATCCATAACAGAGCTGTTTGTTCTCTTATGTAGTCAGTACAAAGAGAACAACCTCAAGTGGTCCTGTTCAATACACACAAAGTGTACTAGTGTAAACCTATAGTCAAGATAGACTAATACCAGATTACACTACAACCTTTCCAATAGATTGTCCAAGTCCATCTAGGTTGTGAACTATTTATATACTCCATAGGAAACTGATAATATGATCTTCTGTGTGACACCACACACCATATTATCTACAATATAGAATATCAGACATTTGCATTAACACTTGCAACAAATACAATATGCAAACATTTGCCCATATGATTCTCATTCAAAATTTAAGAAAATAAAGTTACTACAAAAGTGATGCTTTTAGTATATAACCCTAACAAGTCCATGCGGTCAAGTACTGCTCTTCTTTCCCACTTGTCCGAGAAGAAGAGCCATGAAGTCCATGGCTTCCAGCTCCATAACTCCTTTATCCAAGGTCCAAATCCGGACTTCCATAGGTCAAAATGGGGCAGAATCAAATTCTCTACAACATAAAACCATCAAAACTTGATAATAACAAAGTTAAATAGATAAAAACCCAAGGAACCCGAAAATACTAGAAGCTTAGATCTACACAAATTTAACCATAGAAATTGAAAATACAAAATACTAAAGTGTCTTAGAATCTCGTGGGAAGAAAATGGAACAATAATACTTGAGTTCCTCCATAAAGCAAGCTGCACTTGCCTAGGCCTCTCTCTCTGGTAGGTGAAGAGAGTAATAGAGGAAGAAGAAGAGTTAATGAAAAGTAATGAAGAGAGAGAGAAAAGGGGATGGGTTAAATAAATGGTGATGGTGGTAGGTAGGGGTTTTTCTTTGGTTCATGATGAACTCAAAAGCAAACCAAGCCAAGCCGAACCAAACCAAGATAAACCAAGCAATAAAATACCCAATTAAATTATGAAATGAGACATGCAATATACGTATACGTATAGCAAAATATGTAATACGAACTATGGTCGTTACAACATATATATATATATTTTATATATATATATTATATATATATATATATATATATATATATATATATATATAAAGTACAACTACATATGTATATATAGGAAAACTATATACATAGACATGTATATATATATATATGGATACACCCAAGTATATGTATAAAACCAAAATCAATCCACTAACCAACTATAAACTCAAAATTGAAATCGATATGCACATTATATATAAACACACACAAACACACACACCCACACACACCACACACACAACCACACACACACACAACACATATACAACCTTATATATAACCTTATATATATATATATATATATATATAGATATATATATAATATATATATAGATATATATATATAGATATATATATAAAACCTCATATGTTATATATATAGCTCTTTATATCTCTATGTATATATAGCTTTTATATTATGATAATTAGATTCTGTACCTGTTGGTATTAACCTCTATTTATACTTTCAAGTGATACTATCATATGTTATATATATAGCTCTTTATATATATATATTTATATATATATATATATAATATATATAATATATATTATATAAAATATATATACCTTATATTTATATATACAATATAAGGTTATATATATATATATATTATATATATATATATATATATATATAAATATATATATAAAGAGCTATATATAACATATGATAGTATCACTTGAAAGTATAAATAGAGGTTAATACCAACAGGTACAGAATCTAATTATCATAATATAAAGAGCTATATATACATAGAGATATAAAGAGCTATATATAAACATATGATAGTATCACTTGAAAGTATAAATAGAGGTTAATACCAACAAGTCCAGAATCTAATTATCATAATATAAAATCTGAAATTATGAGTTTAATTCTCAGAAAATCAATTATAACAAAATCAATTCAAAAAATATATAAACCGATACCGAAAAATCCAACTCAAAGCCAAAAATGCACAATACTCTACTAGAACCCGTAAAAATTGGCAAACACGAAGGTGTATACGTGTGTGACGTTCTCGGGTACTCATGGGGTCGAACTTGTGTCCGCATCGTATCCTCGGAGTGCGTATCGGAGAAAACTGGATACACGTGCATTGACAAGTGTACGTGCACGTGCATTTTTGCTCGATTGAACGCCATACGCAATACGAAAAGCCTCGTGCTCGTGCACATAGCTAGGTGGGGTCCTGGTCTAGGTCTAGGACACACTGACACGAACCATGTTGTGTCCATGTGACACAGGAGATGAGAACCCGCGTGGTTGTGCGCTTGCGGGGCCTCGTGGGCGCGTGTCGATCCCCGTGGCTCGCGATTCGAGCCACGTCGTGTCTCGAGACCGGGTCCCTGGGTAGCCTAGGTCTAGGGCTTCATGCTTGCACTCCTGGAATGGGTCCTCGCCGTGTTATGTTCGCGTACGAAGGTCGTATCAGCGGCACTTTTCAACCGCATACAGAATACGGCCTGACCCGTGCGCGTTAGATTTCTCCGCACACGCTTCACAATGTCATGAAATTTTAGAAGCACGTGGCCAGAGGTTGCCCCTATGTGTCCATGAAATTTCATGTAAAACGGAGTCCTGTGCGTCGAGTTATGACACTCGGATAGCAGGGCATTCACGGGGTCATGTGCGGGCCTCGTGCACGCGTGTCCGTGTCCGATTCGGACACTAAAATCGTGTCGAATCAAGATCCGTCTTCACGAAAGTTATTTCAAATAATAACAGCAAGAAATTCGTGAAAACAGAATCAAAAAATACCAACTTTCAGTTTTAAGTGACATTTTGTCGAACACGTGTTCCAATGGACCGACACGTGTCCGATACGACTATCAAACGAACACAAAAATCTACCAAACTTTATGCACAGGTCGGGGTACCTATAGGATGCATCTACAAAGAAAAATATGGAAAAACAAGTGTTTAGACGGATTTACCTATTGAGAGTCAAATCTCAATACAACGTGTCTCCAAATGCGTCGATGTCGATTTCCTCCGATCAAATGCCTCCGATCCCTCGCTACCAAGTCTCCAGCAGGTTCCTCTCCTTTCAACAATCACAACGCACTTCGTTTGGAAGGATTTGGGTGAAAAACGAGAAAATAGAACCTTTGGAGGAGAAGGAAAAAAATAGGGTTTGTGAACTTGTGACGGCTACTGGTTTAAACAAAATAAAAAGGGGAGGCTGCTGTTTATGGCCGACTAGGGGTATGGGGATTAGGTTTAGGGTTTGGTCATGGGCCAAGCACTCCTTAAGTTGGTTTAAAGGCCCATTGACAAAAAGGCTTAAAGGCTATGTGTAAAATGACTTAAAAATAATTTAAATGTTTCCTAAAATGGACAATAGCTCTAAATTAAAATATAAAAAGCCAAAATAATTTTAAGCACATGGTTAGTCTTCTAATCAATGTTGACTAATGTTATACCACCTTATACTACCAAAATACCATTCAATGCTACACACCAATCAAATTAACTAATAAAATAATATAAATTCAAAAATATCACAAAATTACTAAAATACCTCAATTTAGAAAAGTGGTTGTTTCAAATCTACCCCCTTAGAAAAATTTTGTCCTCAAAATTTAAGATGGTTGCACTTCTTCTAGGTTAAACCCCCGACAATCAAGTCAAGAAAATTATATCTAAAATATGCAAAACATGGTTCTACTGGTCGAAATACATAGTCTCCAACAGGGATACTATACTATCTAGCACATCATAAGAATATTCTGACAGGTACTAATGAAATCACACAATAAGAGAGGAAAAAGAAATAAGAAAGATAGACCTGCTAACCCATCACCTGCAGCATCTGTCTCCTCGACCCTTAGTGCTAAAGCTCCACACCTTAGGTGCTGGGTATGGTGTTGTACTACAGGTGGCCTAGCTCCCTCTGTCTGACCCTGTGCTCCACCAAATGGGGGTGCCGAGGGGCAATCCTTTATATGGTGAGCGTCGGATCCATAAAATAGGCAAACCTTCAACCTCCTCCTACAGACTCCCAAATGTGTCCCGGCTTCTTGCAATAGGCACAACTCTGCATCCTCTGATCCTGACCTTGAGGTTGATGCTGTCCTTGCTGAACTCGAGCTGGTGCCTGTCTGCTGAGGCTGGTGCACTATCTTCTGCACATAGGGACATTTTTCACTCCCACTGGACCCTCCTGAATCTTTTCGACTCCTCTTGGACTTGAGCTCCAAGTCCTCTCTGTCATGGCTCTTGCCAATATCTACTCAAAGGTAGCATCTCTGTCACTCTTGGTCAAGGACTTGACTTCCTTGATCAAGCCCTTCCTGAACCTCCTAGCCTTCGCTGTCTCGCTAAGGCCCTTAACGAATCTGCCCAGGCGGCATAATTTTCCGGCATACTTCTATAGTCCGGTTCCTTTGAACCAGGTTCTTGAACTGTGTCTCTAAGGCGCAAGTGCTGTATCGGGGAAGAACTTCTCCTTGAAAAGATTCTAGAAAGTCTTCTAAGTTTGCCCCTCTGTACCAACTCTGGGTCGGTCTGGTACCATGTACGGGCAAGATCCTGTATCTGGCTACCCGCTGCCTCTATATGGAGCCGGGCTGGTATCTCTGCAAGGCGAAAGAACTCCTCTATGTGCTCGATCCATTCGTCCGCAAAAGGATACCCTCCGTACCCTTGAAGTCTCGTGGATGCATCTTCTGGAATTTCTGAATGCCCGATGTCCTCGGCTGGTATGGCTGAATCTGCCCTCCCTACGGCTGGGTAGTCACCTTCTCCACTGCTACCATGGCTAGCTGATGGGCATTGTCAATGCCCTTTCTCATATCCTCTGACTGACGCCGCTGAGGCTCCATCTTCTGCTGTATAAAGGTGAAGAACTGTGCCATATCAACTGTCCCCTGAGGCGGTGGCTGTAGCATCCCCTGAATCCCCAGGGTAGTCTCTGAACTGGTGGGAAAGCACCTCCAAAAGCTGCAGATGCTCCAACCTGAGCAGGAACGAGAGGTGCTACGGTCCCAGGGTCTTGCTGAGTCAGGCGGGAAGTGACAGACCTCGTAGTGGTATCCCTTAGGCCAGAGCGATGTGATCGTGTCTCCACTATCCTGAAGAGAGATCAAACAAGAATCAATTACTGAGAAGAAGCAATATAATCAAAGGAGGATAGTTTATTTTAAAGAAGGCAATTATCATCAAGAATGTGTAGATGGCACGAATTAGATCAAAATTTTTCCTAACTGTGATTGAGTACCACTCCGCTAATGCCTATTTCTTAGTTCCTATCGCAGGTCGTTAGCAGTACAACTAAAATCATCATACTACCACGATATCGTATTAATGCGACTCTCGACCTGCATGGGCCACCACTAAAAACGTGTTACGACCCGCACCCAGTGTAAGGGTACAAGTGCGTAACAACGCCCAACCTACGCCGCAGAATCGGCGGGGTAGAACGCTATTCTAGGTCACTATCTAAATCAACTCACGTAATTATATAATGTACTTGTCTTAAATCTCAACTCCGAATGGACGACAAGTATAGAAATAACGTAACTCAATCATAGTCTAAGCACGATAGGATAACACAGAATCTATAACTAAAAGAAATAATAAAACTACTAAATGATAGTATCTCAAAACAACTCAAAATAAGTCAACTCTCAAATTATTACAACTCAAGTTCTAGTAAAGAAATCTAAAACAGTCTACTAAACTAGTCTCCCGATCATTCCTGAGAGTCGGGGCCAAAGGTAGCTAATCCCTCTCCATATCCATAGTGAGTAGGGCATGCATCCTCAGGGCTAACATCTATAATATTTTTAATAGGTCCAGTCAGGACAGGAACGAATACATCTCATCAAGTAAATCCAAATAAATGACAAAGACTATAAAACAATTATAGACAATTATATTGATGAAGCATGGAAGTTCGAGATAGTTTTAAGATGTAAAACAATAGTTAAAAAAACAAGGAAAGTAAAATCTGTGAAACAGAATATCATGTCAATGAAGACTGTAAATAAAAGCTAGCTGAACTAGAATAATGTGATATGAGTCCAGTGGTACAATATATGTCAATTGTGATTCCAATCAATGATTCAAGCAGGGAGATTCTTTAACGGTTCTTGTGATGATTCCAATAAGATCTTGTGGTGATTCTAGTAAAAATTCTTGACAACCTCACAGTGTGTTTTAAAATACTGAGATCGACAGGAAACGGCTAGGGGTAATCCGACACATCACACACTGGCCAAGTATGGGATGGCTATCGTTCTATAATTCACAGGGAGGTGGTTCGAGTATTTAGGAATATTACATGTCTACTCAAGTATTTCCCCGCCCGATAAATATGAGTGAATCCATAACATAACACGTAAATCGAGAACAAATCTTGCCAGAACATGACGGTGCTTGTAGGTGATTCTTTTAGTGGTTCTTGTAAAAAAGGCTAGACAAGTAGGTATGTGTCGTATACATGAATTCCAGAAATATCAATCCGTGTTTGTAACCAAGAATTAAATAGAACTGACTAAAACTGAAATATAGAAATTGACAGGTAAATGAATTAATTATCATAGAATGTATCGCCTGGTATTCTGAATGCCTAATGAGAATGAGTCCAAACTAGAGTCACAAAGTCTATTAAGAACAACCATAGGTACAAGTGTTAATAAATAAGAATAGTCTATAATGTATTCTAAATGATTCAAGGTCCTTCTAGGTCAAAGTCAACTCTTGGTCAACCCTGGTCAAACCTGGTCAACTATAAGTCAACTAGTCCATCTACCAATTTTTAGGTCAAACACAAGTTATCAAGTCATTCTAAATCCGTTTGAGTTGATTTGGATCAAGTTTGACCAAGGTTGACTTTTGGTCAACTTAGTCAACTTGCTAGTCAACTCGACCAATTTAGGCTCATTGGGTCAATCCTAAACTGACTCTTTAATCCATAGGGTACACCCAATGGCAAACAGCTATATATACTTATATATCCATTCATTCAATACAATATATATTATAAATATATATATATATATATATATATATATATATATATATATATATATATATATATATATTGCTATATTTTATATATATATATATATATATATATATATATATTATATATATTATATATATATATATATTATATATATCTATATATAATAATATATATATAATATATATAATATATATATATTATATATAGATATAATATATATTCTATATATATATATATAGATAATATATATATATATATATATATATAATTATATATATATATATATATATATATATATATAGATATTGTATTGAATACAATATATATATATATATTTATATACTTATATATCCATCATTCATTCAATACAATATATATATATTATATATATATATATATATATATAAATATATAGATATATATTCATATATATATATATATTATATATATATAGATATATATATATATATATAATATATATATATCTATATATATATATATATATATATATATATATTATATTATATATATATATATAAGATATATATATATATATATATATATATATTTATATATTATAATGGATATATAAGTATATATGTGTTTGCCATTGGTGTAATATATATATCTATATATATATATATAATCTATATATATATATTATATCTATATATATATATATATATATATATATATTATATATATATATATATATATATATTACACCCAATGGCAAACACAATTATATACTTATATATCCATTCATTCAATACAAATATAGATATATATATATATATTATATATTATATAGAATATATATATATATATATATATTCCCTCTCATTTTATTAATCAAGGCTCAAAATGCCAAAGCCTGAATACGTATCAAGGCAAAAGGACGCCTATACAAGTACACCACCAAAAGAAAAGAAAAGGGGGAGACAACTCAACCGCCTAGGGTTAGGGGTGGAGAGAGACCAGAATGCTCTCGGACTGTGGGAGAACAGGGCGCTTTGTTTGTGGCATTGGCGGAAGACTTCCCGAATGAGCTAGTCGGCTGAGTATTGGTGATCTTCGTATCTCGCCTTGTTGCGATTCTTCCAAATCGCCAACGTAGCGGCCGATGCGACGATCTGATGGCCGTGGGAGGCTGTGTCACGATCCGCTCCCGAATAATCGGATACGAGTCGGACACGCCCAGCCTTCGTTGATGGACACGACGAAGTAAGCTGTACAATACTAAGAAAAACTCTAAGTCATAATGCAATGTAAACGAACACAGCTTTTACAATATTTCCAAAAATGATCACCATATCCATCAAGTCTTTTTAGTACAAAATCAGCCGGAGACAAATCCGGTCAAATAAAGATCAATAATGAATATCCAAATACAATCTCCAAAAAATAAATAAAATGAAAGCTACAATATCCAATACAATCATATACTTCATGTGGCCTTCCACTCACCTGCAACTATCCTGTCAGGAAAAGAGCAAAGTACAATCCTGACAAGACAATATCCAATATAATCTGTAATACAGAATATAAGGTGAAACTAGAATACCAGAATACTAGAACATGAGATGAAACTACGGTACCAGAAATGAATGTAAAACTGCAGGCAATGGACGACAATCAATATGCTAGACAAAGAACGACTATCAATGTACAAGGCATGACACGACAATCAATATGCAAGTGTGACAATTTGAAATATTAAACTAATATGTGACCGGCTTAGGAGCACAATCAATCAATGAGGCAATGAGTCAATGAGTCAATCAATTCTACAAGGTCTGGCTTCATCGTTCGTGAAGTGTACGATTAGGCTATCCACAATTACCTATGTTGGGTGTGGTCACACAAAAGCTAATATTTCCCCAATCCCCGTAACAAACAATGACTCACAAGCAATGAAAATGTACAGGCAATCGTGTGCATCTCGTGTCCGATATGAGAACATGACACAGGAATATAAGACAGAAAAACAAAGTACAAGTCGAGTCAGTGTACTTGCCTTGGTTTGGTTGTACGAGAGTAGTACTGCATGGTTGCAAGTGATCACCTGGTAGTTTGTACAATTTATTAGGGTTTTTAAACTATGACATTATCACAATAAACTATTATCCATATATTAGCTAATAGTTATCAATATATATTATAACTTAATCAAAATGATTACTAGTGGAAAAATATATTTTAGCAAAATCATTTAGGACATATTGCAAATAAATATTCTAGTTTTTAAAATTATACTCTAAACCATATGATAACTATCATTATTTACTAGTTTAACATTATTTAGAAAATAAATATGTTCTAAAGTTTGGTCTCAAAAATACTAGTGGTAGTACTTTAAAAGTTTTTAGAAACATTTTATTAGCAAATTAATAATATAATTATACAAGCTTTTAAAATAGAAACATTTGATTTACTATATTTATTTAGCAAGAAAAATACATACTAATATATAATATTATTTTTAACAAAACATTTATTTATTAATCAATTTATCTACCAAAAAGGATTTTAAATCATGGCAGAAATAACTTATTTAGTGAATACTAAGACATCTACTAAAACTATTATTAAGGAAAAGAACTTTACTTAAAAGTTGATTCTTTTACAATAATTAATAACAATTATAAAACAGCCCAACTGCTACCAGCACAACAACCCACAGAACAATTTACAAAATTAAAAACTAACTAATAAATGAACCAGCCAGTTCTAAGCCCAGCCCGACCTACATGTCAAGCCCAGCCCATGAATTCAACCCAGCCTACTATATTTACTCCCAACAATAATTCAATTCTTAATAAAATTTAGCCACAAACAAATACTGCTAAACCCATAACTTGGCCCACTGGAACATATCACTGTAAAACAAAAAAATTTACACAATTTAAATAACCCGACCATATTTTTCCCCGGCCAGGCTCATTCCTTGAGCCCAAAACTCATATACTTAACACCAACAGTATAATTTTTTCCCAGGCTGTAAATGATTGGCAACTTGAGGTTGATCATGTATGACTTAACTCTTGCTAGTCCCTACATTTTGTACGACTAGCTTCATGATCATCTGGATTTGTAATGTTTGGGACGCCTTACAATTGTATTTGGTGATCTGATATCTTGTGATTATTATTAGTTGGTTGAGATTGAGACAATAGGATAAATTATGACCTTAAGAGACTGATGGCTTGTAGATAAACCCTCACATATCTAGACAGCCGTGACCGTATAGTGAGATGGATTCCATTTCATCATACGTAGCTGGATATGTCTGACCCCGCTCTCTAGTATTCTGGTTCTGGGACATGACATGGTTAAGTGGTGGCCCATGCAGGTCTTGTCAATCAAGAAATGT
Organism: Iris pallida; assembly: GCA_029216955.1. NCBI lineage: Eukaryota > Viridiplantae > Streptophyta > Magnoliopsida > Asparagales > Iridaceae > Iris > Iris pallida. The sequence continues at coordinate 31,861 of JANAVB010043972.1, read as the reverse complement.
GAGGGTTTACCGGATAGATGTCTCAATCTGTACTCTCCTTTGATCTCCACTCGTATCTTCTTATCTCCTTGAATCCCTGACTTGATAACATGCTTGCATCATTGTTCTATCCTGGTCCTTTCTTAATATTCCTGATGTCATTGCTTCAGTGGCATCATTCCTGTTGATCAGCCGGAAGGAGCTCAGCCAGCAACCCAGCAACAGCAAGAAGATCAAGATCAGTCCTCAACAGCCGCCTCTCGAGCCATGCCTTCTGGAGAACCAGTGCCCCAGTTCAGCCAGTCCAGCCAGTAAAGTGTGATGGCACTTTGGAAGGTCTCATCGGATCATTGTTAGCTTCTCAAGATCGCCGAGGTGATGCATTACACCAGGCAGTACAAGATGCTCTGAACAGAGGCGGTCATCCGGGAAACAGTGCAGCCAACAGTTTCAAGCACTGAACCCTCCATTCTTCGACGGCACCGAGGATGCCATTACCGCAGATGCTTGGCTCCAGGATACAGAAGTTATTCTAGAGGCCGCGAAGACTCCGAGATGAGAAGGTGGCAGTGGTGCGCCTACAGTTATTAGATCTAGCCCACAACTGGTGGGCCATGCAAGCGGTGGAATTGACAGCACCTGTTCCCTGGGCAGTGTTTAGCGAAAAGTTCCAGACCAAGTATTTCAACGCGGTGGCTTGATATGACTTGCAGACCAAGCTTAGCAACCTGAAGCAAGGAGGCAAGTCAGTCGAAGGATATGCGGTCGAGTTTTCTAGGCTTAGTCGGTTTGCTCCAACCTTGGTGGCGACCGAGTTTGATAGGGCCCAGCGGTTCCAGCAAGGGCTCCACTTGGAGATCTTGTTGGCAGTAGAATAGTTCGAATACCAGACGTTTGATGCGGTATTGAGAGCAGCTAGGAGGCACGAGTATACCTCCCAGAGGATTGTGGATAGGACTGGAGGACGGAAGCGGTCCCACAGTCAAATGAATCAGTCTTCAGCACCAGCCCCAGCAGCTAGGGCTTTGACTATTAGAGCTCCGAGGTGAGCAACCTCCATTACGTCAGTCCAGTACTCGACCCCGACGTACCCTCCGCAGAAACAGAAGCAAGCACAGCCTTCCGCCGTGGGCTGTTCTTATTGTGGGAAGCCTGGACACGTTGTATCAGAATGTCGTAAGGTGCTGGGATTATGCTTGTTGTGTGGGGCACCGGACCATAGGGTGGGGTCCTGCACATTCAGAGTCGATTCAGAATCAACAGTATCTAGTCCTCGGTTAAGGGACCAGCACCAGTTCCAGTACCAGTCCAGCAGCAGCAACAGTTGCCGAGGCCATTGTCGCCTCAGGCCTAAGTGTTTCAGCTGCAGTACCATCCTCCGAGGCTATTGCCGACTCAGGCCCAGGCCTTCCAGCAGCAGAGGCCTCAGCAGTTCACCCTGGCCCAGGCCCAGATCCAGAATCGACAGAGAGGTATCTGTGTCCTATTGTCTTGCTTTTCGCCGTTGTTATGCGGGACACGTGTCATGTTTCATGTGTCCTAATTACAACGGTATATTCCGGACCCGAGCCATGTCCTAGATCATTCGAAAATGGTTATTGGTACCAACCTTTTCGTATGAGGAAAAGCCCGTGTCCCTGTTTGACCAAGGGGAGAGACCTCAAGCGCAAGGCTATCAGTTTAGTTCATGTTGCTTGAGTTCATCGCTCCTTGGAGAGTCAAACGTGGGAGTATGAGGTTGACATCCGATCACGATATCCCGACTTGTTTGACTCGTAAGGTGTAATGTCTTACTTATGCCTTACGTTTTCTCTTCCTTGTTTGTATTGTATGATTGCATGATTGAACTGCTTAGTGTAGCTTGCCTGTGCTTAGTATAGCTTGTCGTGACAATCTCTAGCTCCTTAATTAAATTTCGAGGACGGAATTCTTTTAAGGTAGGTAGAGTTGTCACCCTCATTTTCTGTATTTCCTGTATTTCGTATTTATATTCGTATCTGGATTTTGGCATATATTTTTATTTTTCTCGACTTGTGGAATTTTGGTATTTCTCGTATTTGGGGTTTTGTCCTGGCTCGGTTTTAATTCGTTTTGGGTTGGGTTGGTTTGGTTTGGTTCTATATGTATTGGATTACCTTAACATATGCTACACCCTCAACACACCACATCCCACCCTCTTTAAAACTCCACCAACATTTTCTCTCTCTTCATAACCACCATTTATTTTCTTCTTCTTCTTCTTCTCCTTCCTCTACACAACATCCACCCATAGGCAAGTGCACCTTGCTATCACTTGAGAACCCTATTTTATTTGTCCATTAGCTAGATTAGGACATGGTGATCAACATTAGAACTTGAAATTTTGTGATTTGGAGTCTCCATTGTTCTAGATCTAAGTTTGCCTTATTTTTAGATTTTGTATGGTTTGATCTATTTTGGTTGGATGTTTATGGGTTTTGATGTTTCCATGTGGAAGAGCATTCAGTTTTACTCCAGTTCGAGCTTTGGAAATCCGGATTTGGAGTTCGGATGGCTAAGTTGTGATGCTTTGAAGCTTTGGGTTCATCGTGGAGTTCTTGCTGTTTGGAGAAGACAGTGAACAGTGTGCAGAGCTTCTTAGCTTACGCCACTGAGCCTTGGGTACGCTTCCTATTGGAAGGTGTCTCCTGCGTGTGTGCTTTTGTGCGTATGCAGCCTTGAGTGTGCATCCTGTTGGAAGCGTGTCTCCTGCGTGCGTGACTTTCACGTACGCTGCTCTGCGTGCGTGACTTTACGTACGCTGCTCTGCGTGCGTGACTTTACGTACACTGCTCTGTGTGCGTGACTTTCACGTACGCTGCCCTGCTCTGCGTGCGTGACTTTCACGTACGCTGCGTGCGTGCGTGACTTTTACGTACGCTGCCCTGCGTGCGTGCGTGACTTTCACGTACGCTGCCCTACGTGCGTGCGTGACTTTTATGTACGCTACCCTGCGTGCGTGCGTGACTTTCACGTACGCTGCGTGCGTGCGTGACTTTCACGTACGCTGCCCTGCGTGCGTGCGTGACTTTCACGTACGCTGCCCTGCTTGCGTACGTGACTTTCACGTACGCTGCCCTGCGTGCGTGCGTGACTTTTACGTACGCTGCCCTGAGTGTGTGCGTGACTTTCACGTACGCTTCCCTGCTCTGCGTGCGTGACTTTTACGTACGCTGCCCTGCGTGCGTGTGTGACTTTCACGTACGCTGCGTGCGTGCGTGACTTTTACGTACGCTGCCCTGCGTGCGTGCGTGACTTTCACGTACGCTGCCCTGCGTGCGTGCGTGACTTTCACGTACGCTGCCCTGCGTGCGTGCGTGACTTTTACGTACGCTGCCCTGCGTGCGTGCGTGACTTTCACGTACGCTGCCCTGCTCTGCGTGCGTGACCTTTATGTACGCTGCTCTGCGTGCGTGACTTTTTACGTACGCTGCTCTCCTGCGTGCGTGACTTTGCGCGTACGCTGTCCCCCTGACCCCTTGCTTAACCCATTGGCTTTTGGAGTATTGGTTTATTCTCGACTTGGTTTCTCCTTGTGGATTGGGTTTTCTTGAGATTTGTTCAACACAGCACGACTGTCTTGACCCGACACGGCCTAACACTTTTTTCGAGTAATTGTTTATGACTAGTATGGTTCTTGGGATTTTCTGTGAATTATGATCCTGGTATTCTCTGATCTCCTTGCCAGTGACCCGTAGTGGTGCACTCCTGACATGACCAACCTGACTCGATAGTGGCCCGTGGCGGCGCACTCTTAACTTGACTTGACTTGACTTGACTTAATGCTGTTGCGACGGCTAAACGACTTGACAAGAATAAATGGCCTGGACACCGTGGGCGATTGTGTTTGTACAAATGAACCCGTCTTGTCTTGCATCATGTCTAGGACAGGGACCCCTGAGTACCATGGTCAGGGGTACCCACTAAAATTTACTAAGGCTGATAACTAGAATAAATTCAGTAGTCATGAGAGATTTCCCCAGTTACAGGCAATCCCGTTATCCCGGCCGTAATTGTTTGGACTTGTAGCCTGCCGTCGAGTAGGGCACATTTCCAGCCCACCGTCGTGTGGGGCACATAATTATTGATAACTGCTTAATGAATCCAAATCGCCTGGAAAACCTGGATTAGCTGCAGGGCTTATGGCTGGAGGAACATTCATTGCATCTTGTTAGTAATTAGGCTTGTGATAACCCTAGTTAGTTAAAGTATCAAGCCGTACTTATTGCTTGGCCGTGAAATGTTGGATGAAATTCAATCAGTCTAGCCTTGTCTTGATCATGTACAAGATTGTTACTTGACCTGAATTCTTATATTTATCTTGCCGATAAATGGTGAGAGAAACCAAGTTCCGTTCAGACGAAGGGTTACAACCCCGGTCCTTGTTTGGTTTATGGGTTGTAACATGGCCATCTGAATAGTCTCATGGTTATCTCATCGTATATCATCCTGTCATGCTTTCCCAATATGTCCTGTCTTTTTAGTAATTCTATACAAGATTGTCTTTTATATTTACCCACCATGCTTTTCTTAAATTACTGTCTCTTAATATGTAATTATATTATTGTGCTAATTTGCTGGTTTTAGTTCTTAAGTGAAGCCTCCTTTGAGGCACTTGCTCTTTCTGGGGTCTGACCCAGCTGGTTTTGTATAGCCAGATACCAGAGCAGCTCCAGAGGATCTACCTGTCTTCCAGCCCAATGGTGACCACCAGGCGTAACCAGGGCAACGAGTGGGTTTTTTTGGCTCTCCCACTTTATTGTAAAAATTATTCTTTTGAGGCGTTTAACCGCCGAGCAAGTGTTAGCTCATTTGCAACTTTATTTACTGTCTGCCTACGGGCTGTAATCATGATTGGCAACTCGAGGTTGATCATGTATGACTTAACTCTTGCTAGTCCCTACATTTTGTACGACTAGCTTCATGATCATCTGGATATGTAATGTTTGGGACGCCTTACAATTGTATATTTGGTGATCTGATATCTTGTGATTATTAGTTGGTTGAGATTGAGACAATAGGATAAATTATGACCTTAAGAGACTGATGGCTTGTAGATAAACCCTCACATATCTAGACAGCCGTGATCGTTTGGTGAGATGGATTCCATTTCATCATACGTAGCTGGCTATGTCTGCCCCCGCTCTCTAGTATTCTGGTTCTGGGGCGTGACACCAAGTCCACTCCTGTGGCCCAAGGACCAGGCCCAACACCATATTAAAACCCCATTCTTCTTCTCTCTCCTCTCAGTATCATTTCCTACGCCCGATGGGCAACGAACAGAACCCCTACTATTGCACGAAATGACATTTCTTCATATACACGCAAAACTCTCTCCATTCATTACTATGCATAGCCTTCAATGGAAATAAAATTCTGAAATATTCTCTCTCTCTTCCAACCTACTCTTTACATTCTTCACACCACTCAGCCACGCACTGCTCTCTCAGCCGAAGGCCCGAACAACACTCTTACTAATATTTCTTCACTATACTCCTATTACTCAGCCGAAAAAATAATTCCATTACTTCTGAATAAAATCCATAACCCACTCATTCTCTCACTTTCTATCATACTCCATCTTCTTCCTCCCATAGCCTTCTTCTCACAGTCCTATCTCCTTTAAATTCCCTCAGCCGAACTACACATCATTTTCTCTCGGCTAAAACCCCCCAACTCCAGTTCTTCTTCTTCTAGATACAAAAGCTAATACACTCACCCCACATCTCTCTTCATCCCTAATTACTACTACAGCAGCAAAGAATTGGAAAAGAAAGGAAAAGAGATCATGATGCTCACCAGAGAAAAGCTCCAGAGCGGAGGCGCTCAAGCAGGCTCGGCGTCAGGGAGTGGCGCATCGGTGCCGATTGGACCATGTCTCCGACATGGAAACGAAGCTCGATGGAAACGACATTCCGGAAGCAGAGTCCTCCCTCCGCGAGGGTCTCGCCCCCAATTCCGACCGAAGCAACAGGTGTTGCAGATCAGGTGGATTTTGCTCACCTCAACGGAGACTGCGAGATGCGGCCTAACCGTCGTGGTGGCAAATCAAAACTTGGAGAAGAGGCCGCAGCTCGGCTCGAGACGTAGATCGGGTGTTGGACTCTCGGAGCGGACTGAAGAGAAGGCGGAGAGCCAAGGGCCAGCGGTCGGTCGAGGAGAGCTAGAGGCGGTGATCCCAACAATGAGGTGGCCAAGAGTGGTTTGGGTCGCCGGCAAGGAAGATGATGAGGGGGGTTTGTCGGGAAATCAATCGATGGTGACGATTCCCGAGGGCTGGGAACATGGCCAGGAGTGGCGGTCTGGATGTCGTTGAGGACTCTGATCTGGGGTGAGAAATTTTCAGCGAGGCCTCTGGTGATGTCGAGGCGAGTTGTTCGACCCTCGGTGGCACTCCGGCGAGTGTGGTGGCGCTCGGCCAGGGTCGGCCTGGACTGTGAAGAGAGACAGAGAAAGTGATGGGACTGTGCTGATGTGATGGTGTCAGAATTTGGGAAACTGTAATTAAATATTATTTATAGTACAATATTTGAATGGCAATGTTGTGAATAGAAGTAGATCTGGGGTGTTTCTCAAGTGGCTGACGTGGTAAATAAGGACAGATCTGAGGGCCAATAACTAATTCTATAACCAACTAATAACTAATCTATAATTAATTAGTAATTAACAACTAATTTAAAATAATGATTAACTGTACTAATTGCTTCTTAGTGATATAGCTGAACCCATAACTCTTTAGCAGCAAGAAGTAGGAACCGAAAAGACCAACAGTTAAAATTGAGAAAAAATCCATATATATTCATAAATGATAAAAATGGTTAATGTTTATAATTGAGATTAGCTAAAATAATTTACTAGCTACATAGTTGCAATTAATTTCTTAGGTAAAATTTTATCAAAACAGATTTAGAAATATTAACTAATAAACAGAAATTATATTTGCTAGTAACGATAAGGTTTTGTGATTAGTAATACGAGGGTAAGAAAATAAGAATTAAACATGAAATTAATTATTTCCAAAAATCAAGTTTAATTATCAAACAAGTTTATAGAAAATGATATCCTTCAAAGAAAGAAAAATATAGAAAATCTAGAAAAATCTATAAAAATGAATTTAGGGAGTTACAAATCTACCCCCTTAGAAAAATTTCGTCATCGAAATTTCAAATAGCACAATGGACACCAATAAGATTGACGAAACTTGAAAATGATAAAAAAAAATTAGTTAACATAGGATCCGAATCAATACAACTAGTAAAGTCATTATTTTTTAGAAATGATCAAAGTTAAAAAAATTCTAGGCATGATAAATTCTAAACATAAAAAAACAAATTTACACATAGTAAAATAGCACCCAAAAGATAGTCATGAAATTATGACCTAACTCCAACAAAATCGTTTAGGCATAACTATCACGACTACGACTAAAATTTAAATAATTTAAACGCGATTATTGAAAATATGATCAACGTTAATTGGCTCGATATAATCACAACTAAATGCTAACATATGATAACTAGAGAGATGTTACGACTAAAAAAAATAAAGTAAAGGATTTTGAAATTTTGGACTTGACTAGAAATCAAATTTAGCAAAATCAATTTCTAGTATGATAAAAAATCATTTAGGACAAAACCATTCAGGAATCAAAATCATATAACTATGTTCATTATCCTGGTCTAATAAATTTTAGGAAAATTAAGAGAAATTTTCTATAGTAAACCTAGGTAACAAAACGATTTCTGAAAATTGGATCAGCTACTACGACATTCAAATAAAGCCAAAAATTAAACAAACCAAGATAATTTCTAGTGAAGTCGTCAATGGTGATAAAAGATCAAGCATAGTATATAACACGGATATAATCTCATAGTATCCGAAAACTATACATATTCAAAATCACTTTGCTTAGAGTTCCTGTCCCGCCAGTGTAGTGTACATCTGACTGCAATGAACCTTAGCTCGATGACTCAAATAATTACCGAATATTTCTATCAGTTTTATCCATGTTATCGGAACAACTCAAGGATTTAAAATTTTATGATTTTTAGGACATAGTCTCAATAATATCCGAAAACATATAAATACCTGAAATTACTTTGACTTAGAGTTCATGCCTTGCCAGTGCGCAGCTGGCTGCAGTGAACTCGCGGTCTCCATAATTCAGATAAATGACTGCAGTGCGCATCTGCCTCGTCATAGTAGGTCGTTGAATACTCTTTCAACTTTTGTCCATAGCAGTTTTAAAGGAGTTTATGAAAATTCAAATAAATCAAAATCGTGATTGAAAGTGATGTATCTGTTCTTTTAGAAAACATTGAGTTTTATAAGAAAATAAACAGTACGAAAAAATAATTACAAACAAATCTCCATAGCAAAAAATATCGAATTGGAAATTAAGTCTTAAATAACAATAAGAAATTTTTAGAAAAAATTCACGAACTAAGAGAAAATCTAAAGACAGATCAAATATTATCAATCAAACTATTATACTAGCAAAATGTATATATGAAATAGACTCAGTACTTTCAAGTGCAAGAAAATTGACAACCTCAATGTTGCGTGTCTAAACCATCCTGCAAAACAAAAATTGATTAGATTGGCCTAACTATAGGATAATAAACAAATTTAGTAAAATCATACCCGTAATAATTTCCCACGAATCCTATGCTGTGATGAGTTTTCCTTAGCTTCGCTGGTCCCCCAATAACACTTTATTGCCTAAGTGTCATTAGGATAGACCTGCATGGGCCACCACTAAAAACATGTCACGACCCGCTCCCGAATAATCGGATACGAGTCGGACACGCCCAGCCTTCGTCGATGGACACGACGAAGTAAGCTGTACAATACTAAGGAAAACTCCAAGTCACAATGTAATGTAAACGAACATAGCTTTTATAACGTTCCCAAAATGATCACCAATATCCATCAAGTCTTTTTAGTACAAAATCAGCCGGAGACAAATCCGGTCAAATAAAGATATAATAATGAATATCCAAAATACAATCTCCAGAAAATAAAATAAAATGAAAGCTGCAATATCCAATGCAATCACATGCTCTATGTGGCCTCCCACTCACCTGCAACGTATCCTGTCAGGAAAAGAGCAAAGTACAACCCTAACATGTAATACAGAATACAAGGTGAAACCAGAATACTAGAACATGAGATGAAACTACGGTACCAGAAATGAAATATAAGACTGCAGGCAATGGACGACAATCAATATGCTAGACAAAGAACACGACTATCAATGTACAAGGCAATGAACACGACAATCAATATACAAATGTGACAATTTGAAATATTAAACTAATGTGTGACCGGCTGTCACGACCCGCACCCTAGAGTAAGGGAACGAGACGTGGGTACGTCCAGCCTACGCCGCAGTGTCGGTGGTAGAACGCTGTCCTAGGTCAACATACATCTAATAATATATATCTAAACAGTTTATACTCCCCGAATGGGGGTGACATAACAGTAAATAAACTCAATCACAACTAAGGAAGAGATAGCACGATATGAAATAGAACTCAAGAAAAATAGAGGATAAAGTAGAATAAGATAATCCCAGTAAATATCCAGAGGTACATGGTCTCAGATACAGAATGAAAGAATATATACAACTCAGAATAAAGTATAGCTAAAATATGTCTCAAGACTACATAAAAGAGATAAGCCTAACTAGATTAGTCTAGGCAATGGGGGTGATGTCCTCAGCTAGAGCTGGGTCCTCCTGAGGGTCCAGCTCGCAAGTGTCATTTAAGGCTGCCCCGTAGAAAGTGTCCAGACAGGCCTCCTCCTCGTCCTCTGTAATATTTTTAACAGGTCCAGTCAGGACAGGAGCGAGCACAGTACATCTCAACAGTTCATATCAGGTTAGAAAATATAATCATGCAGTAAAGTAAGATACAAGTACTGAAAGAAATGCAGTATAAAACAGAGAGAGAAAGCTGTAATAGAAATATCTACTATAAATAGAGAACTAACATGTGGCTAGTGAGTCAGAGTACAACATAGACATGTAAATGGCATAGGAGATTCTGATGCTACACTATGGAAGAGATTCTGATGCTACACTACTTGGATAGTATTCACATGTCTATTTCTACTCCCCCGTACCCCCAATCAATACACAAGGATCCAACCAGGATATGTTATGATTCCACGCAAGGCCCCCGAAGGGTGATACATGGATGTCCCATAAATAGGGATTCTAGGAGATTCTAGGATACCCAGTAAATGGGATAAGAGATTCTAGGAGACTCTGTGATCATAAGAGTATATGTCACAAGTGATCAAAGAACCAGTGAAGCATAGTGATACATCATGTAAGTGAAACGCACAGAACATGTAGTACCCGATGCTCCCTAAGGATAACATCTCAAGAAGGGATCCATATAGTACCAATCCGTGTGACCAACATGACAGTAACAAGTAAAGTAATTTAATGTAGGAAATAATTCTAAGCAGGATATGAAATGATCAGAGAATGTACTCGCCTGGTATCTGAGTGTCTAGTATGAAAGTACTATCCAAGGAGTGGTGTCTGGCTCCTAATCAGAATAGCACAAGTCACAATAAGTCCAAAATGGTATAATGAAGTCCTACTATGCATTCTACATGATTCTAGGTCAATCTAGGCCAAAGTCAACTCTTGGTCAACTTTGGTCAACCAAGAAGTCAAACCTAAGTCAACTATGGTCAAACTAGGTCAACCAAGTCTAAATTAGGTCAAACTAGTCTACACTAAACTACATTAGTCTATACTAGGTTACTCAACCTATACAAGCTAGTACACCACACTACTAGGCTATCTAGACCAACTACACATGTTAGTTGGCATTCCTACATATTACCTATATGATATCCATACATAAATAGATATTCATATATTATAATTCACCATACATTATTAACTTATATAATAAAACACAAACTTACATTATATATATAGATACATATATTAGAGTATTACATTACATATACATTACATATATATATATATATATATATATATATATATATATATATATATATATATAATATATATATATATATATATATATATATAAAATATATATATTATATATATATATATATATATATATATTATATATATATATATATATACATTAGGAAAATAGGATAGGCATATAGAGGGTGTGTGTGTGTATTAGTGAGTGAGTGAGCAAATTATGTGTGTGTGTGAGACTGAAACATGGAAAACAGTGAAGTGTATAGGTGTGTAGCTCTGTGTGTGGTGTGTTAAAGAGTGAAGGATGTGTGTGTGGGTGAGTAATGAGTGAGGCATACATGAGTGGCTGTGTGTGTGTGTGGGTGCACTGGACTTAGGCACAGAAATCAGCAAGGGAAATAACAGTTCAGATTTAGAGGTTTTCTAACTCAGTTCCAGGTTGTAATTGAAGGAAAGAAGGGAAGGAAAAATCAGAAATAGTGAATAGAAAAAACTGGAAACACAAATTAGTTAACACATTTGAATCTAAACAGTTGACAGTTCATAATGGAGAGATTTCCAGGTTATTCAACATTTAGAAATCAACTTAGCTTCATAATAAAACACAATAATCAATTCTCAACAGTTTGATTTCAGTTTGAGATTTCAAATTCAGTTTGACACATTGGAAATCATCCCCACATCTCATTTAAAAATTCAGTTCAGCCTATACTAAAATTTTCCAGATTTCAACTTCCCAAAGAACCCAAACAAACATCTAATCTGTCCAATCCTAAACTGCACAGGAAATAGGAAAACCAAATCAAAATCATAAAACTGAATTTAGTTCAGTTTACACATTCCTATCCCAATTTCGAAATCAAAACCCCACCAAATCAACACAAAATTGACACATAGCAAGATAACATATAAGAGAATGAATCTAGGAACTTAAACCAACATTTAAGCAGTAATAAATAGGTTAAAATAGGTGTATAAAATCGTATCTAAAAACTGGAAATTCTCAGAATAATGATACCAGGTTCAGAATTTGGGTATTTGGAAAAATAACAACTAAAACAAGTTAATACCTAAAAATGTTGGTTGGTAAGTGTAAACAAACATGCATTCGTGTCCTGTAAACTGTTTGTGTCCTATCATAAAGAGATACGACGTGTCCAAGGTGAAAAGACCAAACAGACACACACTGAACACAGAACAGACACAACATCGTGCACGAGTGCACGCGTGTTGTGCACCCGACACAGGCCAAACCAGGCCTCGTGGTCATGTCCCCACCTAGGCTAGGTCTAGGTTCGTGTCTAAGTGACTGCATCATGTCCTCGTGTCACCGTGTCTGAGTAATCGAGCCGTATCAGTGGCTAAATTACACTGTACGCAGGACAGGAAAAAATCAGTGCACGACTGATTTCTCTCCAACCAATGCACGAAACCCAACAAAATTTGGGGAGCATGGTGACAGAAGATGCCCCTAGGATCCCACAAAGTTTCGTGTCGAAATAAGCCGTAGTGTCCTGTGGAACCCCGAGGAGTAGGGGACAGAACTCGAGCGCGCGCGCGTGTGTGCAGCGCGTGTCCACGCGTCGAATCCGACACAACCCGACACAAAAATCTACCTCAGAGGACAGAAATCCATAAGCAATAATAAAACCTAAATTTCTATTTAAAAACATTGCTCAAAGAAATCGAAATGCCCTTTGAGGCATTTCGACAAACACCTAGGGAGAGTCTCTGATACGTGTCCAAACGGACACGAAACTTATGAAATCCGACACGAAACCAATGCAGACACTTAGGGGACTCCTAGGTCTTCTTAAATATGTAAGGAAATCGAAATTTCATGGAGAAATGGAGAAGTTACCTATACTTGAACTTTCAAGAAAAACCCCCTTTTTATAGCTCTTCTCCTTGATGTCCTAATCCAACAAATCAATACCAATTGAAATGAAACTCCTATAATCAGCAAGAATAGGTATATTAAAACCTAATGGAAGAGATTTGGATGAAAAAGGAAAAGGAATGGAATTCTAGGGATTAAATGAAATAGGAAACAAACCTTCTTCCTAAACTTGAGCTTTCCTAAAAAGAGACAACCCTAAAATTAGGAGAGTATTTATAGGGTGATGTTCCCAATGTGGATAGGGGTGGCCGGCCACTTAGTCTAGGGTTAGGTTTTGGTAATTGTCTTGGCTTTGGGCCAACCTACAAGGCTATGAGTTAAAATGATTTATCAAAGGCTCTAAATCATAAGCCATGACTTATGACTTTCTAATTCCTATTGCTAACTAGAGTCTAATGACCAAACCAAGGATTAGCTTAGGTTAGACTAGAGTCATATAACCTAATCAAGTCCATACTAACTAGGGTTAGCTCCTAAGTTGGTCTACAAGGGTCAAAACTAATCAAAGTCAACCTAGTCCAAACAATTCCAAAATAATTCCTAAAAATTCCCATAAATTCAAATAAATTCTAATAAATTTAAATTACCCCAAAAATGACAAAAATACTCTCACACTAGAAATATGGTAGTGACAAATCTACCCTCCTTAAAAGAATTTTGTCCTCGAAATTGAAAGGCGAAATACAACTGATGAGAAGGATAGAAAGTATACCTCACGGCCCAAAAAGATAAGGGTAGCGCTCGCGCATCTCATCCTCCCGCTCCCAGGTAGACTCTCCTGGAGAATGATGCCTCCATGCGACGCGTACCAAAGGTATCACCTGGTTCCTCAGAACCTTCTCCCGTCGATCCAGAATCTCCACTGGCTGCTCTGGATAGCTGAGAGAAGGCCCAACCTCAATCTCTGAATGATCGAGCACATGGCTAGGGTCAGCCATGTACCGTCTCAACTGTGATACATAGAATATGTTGTGGACCCCCACTAGCACAGGCGGCAAGCCTAGCCTGTATGCAACGTCACCGACTCTCCCCCTGATAACGAAAGGGCCGATAAAGCACGGGCTAAGCTTTCCGCCTCCACCAAAATGTATCGTACCACGAGTCAGAGATATCCTCAAGAAAACCTAGTCTCCGATCTAATCACAAGCAAGGTCTTAATTAATTATACTAAGCAAACATGATCAAAAATCACAAACAAACAAACCTAAATCTAATCCTACTCTAATCTGTACCTCAAACTCCAACGGCCTCCGATGGCTATCGGCCCAGTGCCGATGTCTGTCCTGCGCCACGCGAAGTCTGTCCATGATGAGATTCACCTTCTCGGCTGCATCAACAACCATCTCTGGCCCCAGTAAAGCTCGCTCACCAACATCATCCAAGATAAGGGTGTACGACACCTACGCCCGTACAGAGCCTCGAAAGGTGACATCTCAATGCTGGCCTGGAAACTATTATTGTAAGCAAACTCTACCAAATGAAGATGATCCTCCCAAGAACCTCTAAAGTCTAGGACGCACGTTCGTAGTATATCCTCAAGTGTCTGAATAGTCCGCTCTGACTGTCCGTCCGTCTGGGGGTGGTATGCAGTACTGAACTTGAGCTGAGTGCCCAAGCTGGTCTGCAAACTCCTCCAGAAATGGGATGTAAAATGGCTATCCCGATCTGAGACGATGCTGACCGAAACCCCGTGAATCCTGACTATCTGCCGCATATACATCTCTACCAGCCTCTCTGTATACGTACCCACCTTGAATGGCAAGAACTGGGCCGATTTGGTCAACCTGTCAACGATGACCCAAATCGCGTCTTTTCCTCCTGGTGTATGCGACAATCCTGAAACAAAGTCCATAGTGATATGCTCCCATTTCCACTCGAGAATGGACAGCGGCTGCAACAATCCACCGGGCCTCTATCTCTCTGCCTTGACCTGCTGACAGACCAAGCACCTAGCCACGAAGCGAGCCACCTCCCGCTTCATCCATGATCACCAAACATGCTCCCTCAGATCTCGGTACATCTTGTTGGCACCTGGGTGTATAGATTACTGAAATCTGTGGGCTTTCTGCATAATCTGCTCCCTGAGATCTCCGTTGGGCACACATAACCTGGAACCGTGCCTCAAGGCACCATCCTCTACAAGAGAAAACTTGCCCTCCAGCAATCCTGCTCGAACCTGCTCTCGGAGACACCGCAGAGCAACGTCCTCAAACTGTGCTGACTTGATCCTCTCCACCAAGTCTGACTGAATCTGTATCTTCCATAACTGCATCTGCACTCTGGGTACGATCACCTCAATCCCAAGGCTCTCCAAGTCGGCAAGCAAATGCCGATCCATGGTCAAACACATGGCTGTCGGATACCTACTCAAGGCATCGACAACCACGTTGGCCTTCCCTGGGTGATACTGAAGTAGGATGTCAAAATCCTTTATCAACTCTAGCCATCTGTGTTGTCTCATGTTCAACTCCTTCTGAGTGAACACATACTTTAAGCTCTTGTGACCTGTGAAGATCTTCACCCTCTCACCATACAGATAATGCTTCCACAATTTTAGAGCAAATATCACTGCTGCCAGCTCCAGGTCGTGGGTAGGATAGTTCTTCACATGGGGACGTAATTGCCTGGAAGCATAGGCAATCACCTTCCCATGCTGCTGCAAGACGCAATCCAGCCCCTTTCCTGAAGCATCACTATAAATAGTGAAACCACCTGATCCTGAAGGTAATGTCAGAATCGGAGCTGTCGTAAGCTGCTTCTTCAACTCATCAAAAGCGGCCTGACTCCTCTGACCAAACATACTCAGCATCCTTCCGGGTTAACCGAGTCAACGGCTCTGCAACCCGGGAGAAATCCTGCACAAATCTCTGATAATATCCTGCCAGCCCCAGGAAACTCCTGATCTCTGCAACTGAAGTCGGCGCTGCCCATTCCTCAACTGCTACAATCTTCTTGGGGTCAACTGAGATACCATCTCCAGTCACCACATGCCCCAAGAAGTTCACCCAATCCAAGAAAAACTCACATTTGGAGAGCTTCCCGTAAAGCTGCTCCTTCCTGAGAATCTCCAGCACTATCCTCAAATGCTCCTCGTGCTCCTCCTCAGTCTTGGAATATATCAAGATATCGTCAATGAACACCACCACAAACTGATCCAGATACTGATGGAACACCTTGTTCATAAGGTTCATAAACACTGCTGGTGCATTGGTTAGTCCAAACGGCATAACCAAAAACTCAAACTGCCCGTACCGCGTCCTGAAAGCGGTCTTGAGAATATCCTCCCCCTTCACTTTCACCTGGTGATATCCCGACCTCAGAAAATCTTGGAAAATACTCGAGCTCCGCTCAACTGGTCAAAAAGATCGTCGATCCGCGCGGCAGTGGGTATTTGTTCTTGATCGTGAGGTTGTTGAGTGCCCTATAGTCAATACACATACGTACTGACCCATCCTTCTTTGGCACAAACAACACTGGTGCACCCCATGGCGACGAACTCGAGCGGATGAAGCCCTTGTCCTGTAGCTCATCCACCTGCTTCTTCAGCTCTACCAGCTCACTGTTGTTCAGCCGATAGACATACTGAGAGATAGGTTCTGCTCATGGAACCAAGTCTATCGAGAACTCTATGTCTCCGTCTGGTGGCAATCCCGGCAACTCCTCTGGGAAAATATCTATATAATCTGCTATCAAGGGGTATAGAATCGCCTGCTCCTCGATCGAGACTCCACAGAAGACTCCGCTGCTCTACTCTGCCTGACGTCTGGAGTACTCGAACTCTGGCTCCCCCGACGCTATGAAGAGAACTCTACCCCCTCTGTAATCAATACTGGCGTGGTGCCTGCTCAACCAATCCATGCCTAGTACTATATCATAGTTCGATAATGGCACTACGAGCAGGCTCACCTCCAACTCACGGCCTTCCAAAACTTCTCCGACCCTTACAAACATCACTTACGAGGATAATGCCACCCCCGGTCGTGATCTTGTAAGTCCTAGGCAATGATTCAGCTATGATACCGTGTCTAATCGCAAAAGATACTGATATGAAGCTATGCGAAGCACCGGAATCGAATAATACAAAAGCTGGAGTGGAGTCGAGAAGAATCGAACCTGCAATCAGCTCTCCGATGGCCTCCGTATCCTCTGCTGCCATGGCGAATCCTCGCCCCTGCTGGCCTCCCCTGGCCAGCTGCTGGTGCTGGACGAACCTCTGCTGCTGCATCTGCAGGACTGGTCCCCTCTGCTGGCCTGTGGAGCTCTGACTCCTCCTCTCTGGGCTCGTCCCATGCGGTACTCCCTCATCTGGTGGTCTGCTGAGCCACACACCTGGCACTGGCCCAGCCTCTCCCGGCACTCATTGAAGACGTACCCAGGCTTCTTGCAGTAGACACAAGTACCACCCTGTCTCTGACCCTGCTGGTGCTGTCTCGGCTGTTGTGCTGATGAACTGGCCTCTGCTGGATCGACTGTGGCTGAAACTGCCTCAGCTGCTGGTGCTAAAAGTGGGGCCTCTTGGCCTGGCCTCCGCTGCTGCCGCCCCCATCTGGGTCTCGCCCCCTCTTGAGCCTAAGCTCAAGATCATCCTCTGCTAGCAAGGCTCCCTTCAAGATCTCCTCGAACGTGGCATCCCGGTTGCCCTTGGTCAGAGACTTGACCTCCTTGACTAGACCCTTCCGGAACCTCTGAGCCTTCGCCGTCTCGCTCATGCCCTCCACAAACTTGCCGAGGCGACCGAACTCCCCTGCGTACTCCTCCACCGAAAGACTCTCCTGGACTAGACTCTCGAACTGCGTCTCCAAGGCTCTGAGTGCTGAATCTGGAAAGAACTTCTTCTTGAAGAAGCCCTTGAACTGCTCCCAAGTCTGCCCAGCTACCCCAACCCTGGGGTCTGACTGATACCAGGTACGAGCAAGATCTCGCATCCGGCTAGCTGCGGCCTCGATCTGAAGGTCTGCTGGTATCCTGGCCAAGCGGAAGATCTCCTCTATATGCTCGATCCACTCATCGACATATAGGATCCCCTCTATCCCCAGAAAATCTCTGGGGCTCATCTTCTGAAACTGCTCGATCCCCGGTGTCCTCGGCTGATGGACCACTGGTCGAGCTGCAACCGTCGTAAGGGCCAGCTCAATGCCCCTGTCCTGTCGAGCCTGCTGTCGGTCCATGAACTGCTGGAAGTATGCGAACGTCTGCGCTGCGTCCACGTATCCTGGAGGCGGCTGCTGGAAGGGATCCTCGGGATGACCGGGTCCTGCCTCCGAGCCGGTGGAAGCATATCCCTTGCTGCTGCTGTCGAGGTCTCAATACGAGCAGAGGTGGCAGGAGCTGCAGTCCCCTGGCCTCGCTGTACTGGCTGGGAGGTAGCAGTCCCCTACATAGCATCCCCATGGATGGTACGCTGCGATCTAGTCTCTACCATCCTGAAGATAGACAAACAAGAGTATCAATTTCTGAGAAAGATGCGAAATAACAAAGGCGGACAGTTAAAAATTTAAAGGATCAGCTGACAATAAGGATTTAGATGGCAAATAAAAGAATTTTTCCTAAAGTGATTGAGTACCTTAAAATTAATGTCCTATATCTTACTGCAGGCTGTAGTGATACTCTAGTTCGAATACCACCACATTTCTAGTCTAGACCTGTATGGGCCACCACTAAAAATGTGTCACGACCCGCACCCTAGAGTAAGGGCACGAGACGTAGGTACGTCCAGCCTACGCCGCAATGTCGACGGTAGAACGCTGTCCTAGGTCAATATACATCTAACAATATATATCTAAACAGTTTATACTCTCCGAATGGGGGTGACATAACAGTAAATAAACTCAATCACAACTAAGGGTGAGTAGCACGATATGAAATAGAACTCACGGAAAATAGAGGATAAAGTAGTCTAAGATAATCCCAGCAAATATCCAGAGGTACATGGAATCAGATACAGAATAAAAGAATATATACAACTCAGAACAGAATAAAGTCTAGCTAAAACATGTCTCAAGACTACATAAAAGAGATAAGCCTAACTAGACTAGTCTAGGCAATGGGGGTGATGTTCTCAGCTAGAGCTGGGTCCTCCTGAGGGTCCAGCTCGAAAGTGTCATCTAAGGCTGCCCCGTAGAAAGTGTCCAGACAGGCCTCCTCCTCGTCCTCTATAATATTTTCAACAAGTCCAGTCAGGACAGGAGCGAGCATAGTACATCTCAACAGTTCATAGCAGGTTAGAAAATATAATCATGCAGTAAAGTAAGATACAAGTACTGAAAGATATGCAGTATGTAAACAGAGAGAGAAAGCTGTAATAGAAATATCTATAAATAGAGAACTAACATGTGGCTAGTGAGTCAGAGTACAACATAGACATGTAAATGGCATAGGAGATTCTGATGCTACACTATGGAAGAGATTCTGATGCTACACTACTTGGATAGTATTCACATGTCTATTTCTACTCCTCCGTACCCCCAATCAATACACAAGGATCCAGCCAGGTTATGTTATGATTCCACGCAAGGCCCCCGAAGGGTGATACATGGATGTCCCATAAATGGGGATTCTAGGAGATTCTAGGATACCCAGTAAATGGATAAGAGATTCTAGGAGACTCTGTGATCATAAGAGTATATGTCACAAGTGATCAAACAACCAGTGACGCATAGTGATACGTCATGTAAGTGAAACGCACAGAACATGTAGTACCCGATGCTCCCTAAGGATAACATCTCAAGAAGGGATCTATATAGTACCAATCTGTGTGACCAACGTGACAGTAACAAGTAAAGTAATTTAATGCAGGAAATAATTCTAAGCAGGATATGAAATGATCAGAGAATCTACTCGCCTGGTATCTGAGTGTCCAATATGAAAGTACTGTCCGAGGAGTGGTGTCTGGCTCCTAATCAGAACAGCACAAGTCACAACAAGTCCAAAATGGTATAATGAAGTCCTACTATGCATTCTACATGATTCTAGGTCAATCTAGGCCAAAGTCAACTCTTGGTCAACCTTGGTCAACCAAGAAGTCAAACCTAAGTCAACTATGGTCAAACTAGGTTAACCAAGTCTAAATTAGGTCAAACTAGTCTACACTAGACTACATTAGTCTATACTAGGTCACTCAACCTATACAAGCTAGTACACCACACTACTAGGCTATCTAGACCAACTACACATGTTAGTTGGCATTCCTACATATTACCTATATGATATCCATACATAAATAGATATTCATATATTATAATTCATCATACATTATTAACTTATATATATATAACACAAACTTACATTATAATATAGATACATATATTAGAGTATACATTACATATACATACATTACATATATATATATACATTAGGAAAATAGGACAGGCATATAGAGGGTGTGTGTGTGTATTAGTGAGTGAGTGAGCAAATTATGTGTGTGTGAGACTGAAACATGGAAAACAGTGAAGTGTATAGGTGTGTAGCTGTGTATACGTGTTAAAGAGTGAAGGATGTGTGTGGGTGAGTAATGAGTGAGGCATACATGAGTGGCTGTGTGTGTGTGGGTGCACTGGACTTAGGCACAGAAATCAGCAAGGGAAATAACAGTTCAGATTTAGAGGTTTTCTAACTCAGTTCCAGGTTGTAAGAGAAGGAAAGAAGGGAAGGAAAAATCAGAAATAGTGAATAAGAAAAACTGGAAACACAAATCAGTTAACACATTTGAATCTAAATAGTTGACAGTTCATAATGGAGAGATTTCCAGGTTATTCAACATTTAGAAATCAACCTTAGCTTCATTATAAAACACAATAATCAATTCTCAACAGTTTGATTTCAGTTTGAGATTTTAAATTCAGTTTGACACATTGGAAATCATCCCCACATCTCATTTAAAAATTCAGTTCAGCCTATTCTAAATTTTTCCAGATTTCAACTTCCCAAAGAACCCAAACAAACATCTAATCAGTCCAATCCTAAACTGCACAGGAAATAGGAAAACCAAATCAAAATCATAAAACTGAATTTAGTTCAGTTTACACATTCCTAGCCCAATTTTGAAATCAAAACCCCACCAAATCAACACAAAATTGACACATAGCAAGATAACATATAAGAGAATGAATCTAGGAACTTAAACCAATATTTAAGTAGTAATAAATAGGTTAAAATAGGTGTACAAAATCATATCTAAAAACTGGAAATTCTCAGGATAATGATACCAGGTTCAGAATTTGGGTATTTGGAAAAATAACAACTAAAACAAGTTAATACCTAAAAATGTTGGTTGGTAAGTGTAAACAAACATGCATTCGTGTCCTATAAACTGTTTGTGTCCTATCATAAAGAGATACGACGTGTCCAAGGTGAAAAGACCAAACAGACACACACTGAACACAGAACAAACACAACATCGTGCACGAGTGCACGCGTGTCCTACACCCGACACAGGCCAAACCAGGCCTCGTGGTCGTGTCCCCACCTAGGCTAGGTCTAGGTGCTCATGTCTAAGTGACTGCATCGTATCCTCGTGTCGCCGTGTCTGAGTAATCGAGTCGTATCAGTGGCTAAATTACACTGTACGCAGGACAGGGAAAAATTAGTGCACGACTGATTTCTCTCCAACCAATGCACGAAACCCAACGAAATTTGGGAAGCGTGGTGACAGAAGATGCCCCAAGGATCCCACAAAGTTTCGTGTCGAAATAAGTCGTGTTGTGTCCTGTGGAACCCCCGAGTAGCAGGGGACAGAACTCGAGCGTGCGCGCGTGTGTGCAGCGCGTGTCCACGCGTCGAATCCGACACAACCCGACACAAAATTCCACCTCAGAGGACAGAAATCCATAAGCAATAATAAAACCTAAATTTCTATTTAAAAACATTGCTCAAAAGAAATCGAAATGCAGACACTTAGGGGACTCCTAGGGCTACCTAAATATGTAAGGAAATCAGAATTTCATGGAGAAATGGAGAAGTTACCTATACTTGAACTTTCAAGAAAAACCACCTTTTTATAGCTCTTCTCCTTGATGTCCCAATCCAACAAATCAATACCAACTGAAATGAAACTCCTATAATCAGCAAGAATAGGTATATTAAAACCTAATGGAAGAGATTTGGATGAAAAAGGAAAAGGAATGGAATTCTAGGGATTAAATGAAATAGGAAACAAACCTTCTTCCTAAACTTGAGCTTTCCTAAAAAGAGGCAACCCTAAAATTAGGAGAGTATTTATAGGGTGATGTTCCCAATGTGGATAGGGGTGGCCGGCCACTTAGTCTAGGGTTAGGTTTTGGTAATTGTCTTGGGCTTTGGGCCATCAAAGGCTCTAAATCATAAGCCATGACTTATGACTTTCTAATTCCTATTGCTAACTAGAGTCTAATGACCAAACCAAGGATTAGCTTAGGTTAGACTAGAGTCATATAACCTAACCAAGTCCATACTAACTAGGGTTAGCTCCTAGGTTGGTCTACAAGGGTCAAAACTAGTCAAATCAACCTAGTCCAAACAATTCCAAAATAATTCCTAAAAATTCCCATAAATTCAAATAAATTCTAATAAATTTAAATTACCCCAAAAATGACAAAATACCCTCACACTAGAAATGTGGTAGTGACACCGGCTTAGGAGCACAATCAATCAATGAGGCAATGAGTCAATGAGTCAATCAATTCTACAAGGTCCGGCTTCATCGTACGTGAAGTGTACGATTAGGCTATCCACAATTATCTATGTTGGGTGTGGTCACACAAAAGCAAATATTTCTCCCAATCCCCGTAATAAACAATGACTCACAAGCAATGAACAATGTACAAGGCAATCGTGTGTATCTCGTGTCCGATATGAGAACATGGCACAGGAATGTAAGACAGAAAAAACAAAACAAGTCGAGTCAATATACTTGCCTTGGTTTGGTTGAACGAGAGTAGTACTGCATGGTTGCAAGTGATCACCTGGTAGTTTGTACAATTTATTAGGGTTTTAAACTATGACAATTATCACAATAAACTATTATCCATATATTAGCTAATAGTTATCAATATATTATTATAACTTAATCAAAATGATTACTAGTGGAAAAATATTATATTTTAGCAAATCATTTAGGACATACTATTTGCAAATTAATATTCTTTTTAAAATTATACTCTAAACCATATGATAACTATCATTATTTACTAGTTTAACATTATTTAGAAAATAAATATGTTCTAAAGTTTGGTCTCAAAAATACTAGTGGTAGTACTTTAAAAGTTTTTAGAAACATTTTATTAGCAAATTAATAATTGTAATTATACAAGCTTTTAGAAATAGAAACATTTGATTTACTATATTTATTTAGCATGAAAAATACATACTAATATATAATATTATTTTTAACAAAACATTCATTTATTAATTAATTTATCGACCAAAAAGGATTTTAAATCATGGCAGAAATAACTTATTTAGTGAATACTAAGACATCTACTAAAACTATTTATTAAGGAAAAGAACTTTACTTAAAAGTTGATTCTTTTACAATAATTAATAACAATTATAAAACAGCCCAACTGCTACCAGCCCAACAGCCCACAGAACAATTTACAAAATTAAACAACTAAACTAATAAATGAACCAGCCAGTTCTAAGCCCAGCCCGGCCTACATGTCAAGCCCATCCCATGAATTCAACCCAGCCTACTATATTTACTCCCAACCATAATTCAATTCTTAATAAAATTTAGCCACAAACAAATACTGCTAAAACGCATAACTTGGCCCACTGGAACATATCACTGTTAAAACAACAAATTTACACAATTTAAATAACCCGATAATATGTTTCCCCGGCCTAGCTCAGTTCCTTGAGCCCAAAACTCATATACTTAACACCAACAGTATAATTCTACAGTTTAATTCCTACATTAGAACCCAAACTCCAGACCCAAGTCCACTCCTGAGGCCCAAGGACCCGGTCCAACACCACATTAAAACCCCATTCTTCTTCTCTCTCCTTTCAGTATTATTTCCTACTCCCAATGGGCAACGAACAGAACCCCCCACTCATTAGTACACAAAATGACATTTCTTCATATCCACGCAAAACTCTCTCCATTCATTACTATGCACAGCCTTCAATGGAAATAAAATTCTAAAATATCTTCTCTCTTCTCCAACCTACTCTTTACATTCTTCACACCACTCAGCCACACACTGCTCTCTCAGCCGAAGGCCCGAACAACACTCCTACTTAATATTTCTTCACTATACTCCTATTACTCAGCCGAAAAAATAATTCCATTACTCCTGAATAAAACCCATAACCCACTCATTCTCTCACTTCCCATCATACTCCATCTTCTTCCTCCCATAGCCTTCTTCTCACAGTCATATCTCCTTTAAATTCCCTCAGTCGAACTATACATCATTTTCTCTCGGATAAAACCCCCCAACTCCAGCTCTTCTTCTTCTATATACAAAAGCTAATACACTCACCCCACATCTCTCTCTCTTCATCCCTAATTACTACTACAGCAGCAAAGAATTGGAAAAATAAGTAAAGAAGATCATGATGCTCACCAGAGAAAAGCTCCAAAGCAGAGGCGCTCAGGCAGGCTCGTCGTCAGGGAGTGGCGCATCGGTGCCGACTGGACCACGTCGCCGACGTAGAGACGAAGCTCGACGGAAATGATATTCCGGAAGCAGAGTCCTCCCTCCGTGAGGGTGCCGCCCCCAATTTCGACCGGAGCAACCGGCATTGCAGATCTGGTGGAATTTGCTCACCTCGATTGAGACTGCGAGATGCGGTCTAACCGTCGTAGTGGTAAATCAAAACTTTGAGAAGAGGCCACAGCTCGGCTCGAGACGTAGATCGGGTGTTGGACTCTCGCAGCGGACTGAGGAGAAGGCGGAGAGCCAAGGGCCAGCGGTCGGTCGAGGAGATCTAGAGGCGGTGATCCCAACAATGAGGTAGCCAAGAGTGGTTTGGGTCGCCGGCAAGGAAGATGATGAGGGGGGTGTTGGCCCATTGGTCATATGGTCAAACTGATTTAGTAATTGATCAAACTCTGTCTCGATATATGAAGCTAGTCAGGATTTTTCGGACTCTTGGACATAATCAAGAATAGCTATCTACACAGTTCAAGACCGAAGCGATGTTTGCCTGTTCGAGTCTGTATTTCTTTGAGCAATGTATTTTTTATTTTATTGAGTCTAGGAATACGTTGTACACCGAGTCGTACTGGCAAATAGGCTATTCCAAAATGATTTCAAAATGTTTTTAAAATGTCCTTTGTTTTAAAAAACATTCATATTAACAAAAGCTTCAAAAAGGTTTTTTCAAAAAGGTTTTCAAAAATTCCTAAAAACTATTTTTAGAACCTAACCTAACCCTGACAGAACTCGGCCAGAGTTCGGCCAGAGTTCGGCCAGAGTTCGGTTAGTGGCCGTTTTGATTTTTGAATTCTTCTGAACTTGGTCCTCCTGCAGTTGCGGATTTGACCGAGATTTTTTCATAGAGTTCTGCCTGAATTCTGCCCGAATTCTGCCAGAATTCTGGCTTTGGAACTCCTATAAATAGAGAAGGATTTCAATCATTTTAACTCACTCATTCACTTTCAATCTTCTCTCTATCTAAAGCTTTCAGTCTTCCAAAGAGTTTTCCTTGAGCTTTAATTTCAGATCCTAAGCCAATTACAATCCTCTAGTCGATTTGCTAGTGCGGTACGGTCTAGAAGTTTCTGAGTGATTGTAATCAGACGGCTTGATTAGAAGAATACCTCTTCATAATTGAAGTTGGATGAGTTTTTCGTATCAAAGCTCGCGTTGTAGAAGTTGCAAGGACTTCGTAAGAAAACTTACGGTTTTGCCAATAGTGGATTCAACTGGTAGCAAGAGTTCTACCGACTGGACTAGCCCTCAACAGGGGGAAACCAGTATACATCGCTGTATTTGCGTTTGCGTTCTTATCTCTGCCTTTACATATTTAGTTATGATTATTATTCTGTGATCTTGCTGCTAACATTTTTTAATTAGCATTATTCCTCTGCCAACTCTATTCACCCCTCCTTAGAGTATTGTGCTTTACGATTTCGTTCCTACAATTGGTATCAGATCGGATGTTACAGGTAAAGCAAGGTAACATTGCAATTATTTATTCATTTTAACTAATTGTTATATAGATCACAGTACAACACATGGCAACTGTGAAATTCACAAGTGAAGGTCAGGCCACAAACAGACCTCCACTGTTTGATGGTACGAATTATACCTAGTAGAAAACACGGATGAGTTTCTTCTTGAAATCACTTGACTTTAATTTATGGTCCATTGTTATTGATGGATATCAAAAGCCACATCGTATAAATGTTGATGAAGTTTTAGTTGAAAAACCCCATAACAGATATACAGAGGAAGAAAACAAAAAAAGGCCAGTCTTGACGCACGTGCTATTAACGCTCTATTTTGTGCTTTAGACAGAACTGAATTTAACAGGGTGTCTATCTGCACAACTGCTAATAAAGTGTGGAAGCTACTTGAAGTCACACATGAAGGCACGACTCAAGTCAAAGAATCAAAGGTCAGCAGACTTACTCAAGAGTATGAGGTGTTCAAGATGAAGCCCAATGAAACAGTTACTCAGATGTTCAAAAGATTCCTGGATATTGTAAATCCTTTGTCCTCCCTAGGCAAAGAGTACAGTAACCATGAAAAGATTCGCAAACTCCTGCGAGCACTTACCAAGAACTGGATTCCAAAGGCTACTACAATCATTGAAGGGAACGACCTCACAACTATGTCCCTCAAAGTACTCATGGGTAAGCTACTCACTCATGAACTGGAGCTACAAGATTTTGAAAAGCCTGTACCAAAGGAGAAGACGATCGCTTTGAAGGCTCAGCACAGAAAAGCTGCTGAAGGTGACTCAGACAGCAGTGAATCTGATGCTGAAGATCAAGCTCTCCTAGCAAAGAAATTCAAAAGATTCATAAGATATGAGAAGAGAGCCAAAGAAAACAACAGCAGCAACAACTGGTATCAAGATGATGCTGTCTGCTATGGCTGCAAAAAGAAGGGACACATGAAGAAGGATTGTCCTACAAACTCATCATCAAGCAAGAAGAGCAACTGGTATAAAAAAGGGAACATGAAGAGATCAATATCACGGAAGTATGCCAATACCAGTATATGGCATGAAAGTGAAGCCAGCGACTCAGAAGACGAACAATCAGAAGTTGCTGCAAACGTATGCTTTATGGCATCCGATCAGGTACCTACTGAACCTGTAGTTGATACATATGATGACTTCACCTTTGAGCAATTAGGAGATGCCTTCAGTGAACTGATAAGTGATTACAGGAAACTGTGTAGCAAATATCAGACCTCTAAGAAGGTACTCAAAGAGTACAAAGGTGAAATAGAAAGACTTACCGACCTACTAGATGAGGTTAGAAATAATGTTAGTAAGTCTGGTGAGCTTTCTTCAATCAAGCTCTCATTATACGAGACTACCAAGTCATCTGAAGAGAAAGACAATGTTATTGACCAACTAAAAGAAGAACTTTCTAAAGAGAAGAAAAGTCTTCAATGTGCACAAATCATAATGGAAACACTCACTTCTGATTATACTAAGTTGTATGACACTTCCAAAAGATTGGAAATTAGGTTAGGAAAATAGCCTGAGACTGCTGCTTCCTACCCTAACACGTGTCACTTACCGAAAAATTGGAACATTTCCAAGCCAAACACTGTCAGACCTAACCCTATCAAACCTTTACCCCAAAAGGTTAAGCCCAAACAGGATTATAGGTATGCTTTCTTCTATACTAGAAAACCTAAACCTACCAACCATGCACACCACTCAGCTTTCAACACTCAACATGCACAATGTCATTATTGTGGCCTCATTGGTCATATTTCACCTGCATATAGAATCAGAAAGCTTGTTGATTTAAATATTTATGCTTGGATACCAAAGGCTAACATTTCAGGACCCTACAAGAAATGGGTACCAAAAGTTTTATCTGTAAATTATTTTGTAGGTGGAACACCTTCACATGCTAAAAGCAAATGGATCCTCGACAGCGGTTGTTCACGGCATATGACCGGTGACGCTATATTATTTGCAATACTGTCGAAGAAGAAGAAGGAAGGTTATGTTTCCTTCGATAATAACTTGAAAGGGTATATTATTGGTATCGGTGATGTTGGTAAGTCTCCCTATCCTGTGATTAAGGATGTCTGTCTGGTTACCGAGTTGAAACATAATCTACTCAGCATAAGTCATTTAGCTGATCATGGTTATGGCATCAACTTTGGCAAAGATAAATGTACTATAGTTGATAGCTCAACTAGTATTACTATCTTTGAAGGTATCAGGGAAGACAACATATATGTTTCTATTTGTTGGAAGAAACTAACATTTCAGGTAGATGCTTAATGGCTAAAAGTGATGAGAGTCATCTGTGGCATATGAGACTCGGTCACGCAAATATGGACACAATCTCAAGATTATCCACAAAGAAGCTAGTATGCAGTTTACCGAACATAACATTCAAGAAGGATTCAGTATGCAGCCAATGTAAAAAGAATAAAGCTACCAGATCCACATTCAAGTCAGTAAACGCAGTATGTACTACTAGACCTCTACAATTGCTACATATGGACTTATTTGGTCCTAGCAGAGTTGCTAGCCTCGGAGGTAAGTTATATGCCTTTGTAATTGTAGATGATTTCTCTAGATACACGTGGGTATACTTCTTGATACGCAAGAATGATGCATTATCCAAATTTGTCGCCTTTTGCAAGAAAGGACAGAATGAAAAAGGTTATATGATCACTCGTATTAGAAGCGATCATGGTGACGAATTTGAGAATGCAGAGTTTGAGCAATTTTGTGATACACACGGTTTTGTACACGAGTTCTCCTGCCCTAGGACTCCACAACAAAATGGAGTTGTAGAACGTAAGAACAGAACTCTATCCGAAATGGCCAGAGTAATGTTAAACCAGTTTAGTCTACCCAAATATTTCTGGGCTGAAGCTGTCAATACAGCTTGTTTTGTTCTCAATAGAGTTCTAATTTGACCCAAATCGAAGAAGACTCCATTTGAGTTATGGTTTGATAGAATTCCATCTGTTTCATATTTTAGAATATTTGGTTGTAAATGCTTTATTCTTAATACAAAAGATAATTTGGGAAAGTTTGACGAAAAGGCCGATAAAGGTATATTTTTAGGTTATGCGGCCAAGAGCAAAGGATACAGAGTCTTCAACAAACGAACTATGATCATCGAAGAATCAATCAACGTCACCTTTGATGAATTGAATCAAATGACTATCGATTACAATGACGAAGATCCATATGTACCAAGCTCAACACCAGTTGATTCTCAACCAAGCTCAGCACTAGCTGATCCTCCTAGAGAAGATCCAGGAACCAGCTACCTCCAGAGTCTGCCGAAAAGATTAAAATTTATGGCTGATCATCCAAAGGATTTGGTAATTGGTGACATTACCAAAGGTGTAAGTACTCGTACATCTAGTAGAGATATTGTTCCTAGTGTTGCATTCATTTACAGCTAGAACCCAAAACCATTGATGAAGCATGTAGTGATAATTTTTGGATAGATGCTATGTAAGAGAAATTAAACCAATTTGAACGGAATCAAGTTTGGGAACTTGTTTCCAAGCCTATTGATCATCCGGTCATTGGCACCCGTTGGGTATTCCAAAATAAAATGAGAATGGTTTAGTGACTCGTAATAAGGTCCGACTCGTAGCTCAAGGATACAATCAAGAAGAAGGTATCGACTACGATGAGACTTATGCCCCAGTTGCGAGATTAGAATCCATTCGCATGTTATGTGCATTTGCATGTTTTCATAATTTCAAATTATTTCAAATGGATGTCAAGAGTGCATTTTTAAATAGTTTTATAAAAGAAGAAGTTTTGTAGCATAACCTTCAGGTTTCACAGATTTTAAAAACCCTGATCATGTTTTCAAGTTGAAGAAAGCTTTATACGGTTTGAAACAAGCCCCTCGTGCTTGATATGATCGTCTAAGCTTTTTCTACTTGACAATGGTTTTTCAAAAGGCAAGGTTGAACACATTTTATTAAGTCCTTCAATGGTAAGCTTCTTAATACAAGTCTATGTTGATGACATTATATTTGGATCTACTGACGAATCTCTGTGTCAAAATTTTCTAAGTGTATGCAGAATGAGTTTGAGATGAGCATGATACGAGAGCTAAAATTCTTTCTCGGACTGCAAATTAAACAAACTGACAATGGAACATTCATAAATCAAGCCAAGTACAAAAGATTTGCTAAAGAAGTTTGATCTGGACAAAGTCAAACCTATTGGCACTCCGATGGCAACTTCAACAAAGCTTGATATTGATGAACAAGGCAAGCCGGTCGACACACGTAAGTATCGAGGTATGATCGGTAGTTTACTTTATTTAACTGCTAGTCGTCCAGATATTATGTTTAGTGTTTGCCTGTGTGCACGTTTTCAAGCTAATCCAAAGGAATCACATCTGTGCGCAGTTAAGCGTATCTTTCGATACCTTAAGGACACTTCTTCTGTTGGCTTATGGTATCCCAAAACTAATCCTTTGACCTTATTGGTTATTCGGATGCAGATTTTGCTGGATACAAAGTTGATAGAAAAAGTACCAGTGGAACATGTCATTTCTTAGGCAAGGCTTTAGTCTCATGGTTTAGTAAAAAGCAAAATTTGTAGCCCTATCAACAACAGAGGCTGAGTATATCGCCGCAGGACGTTGTTGTGCTCAGATTTTGTGGATGAAACAAACCTTGGAAGACTATGATTTATTTTACACACATATTCCCATTTTCTGTGATAACACGAGCACTATTAATTTGACTAAGAATCCAGTATGTCACTCTCGTACTAAACATATCGAGATTCGACATTATTTTCTTAGAGATCATCATCAAAATGGAGATATTGACCTTGTGTACATAGATACTGAGAATCAATTAGCTAATATTTTCACAAAACCTCTAGCAGAAGATCGTTTCAATTATTTATGTCGAGAATTAGGAATTTTGGACGTCAACAATATTAATTGATTTTGTTTTATGATTATATTTCAATACGCAAAAACTGTGTTAGAGACAAGCCAATAAAGAGTCTGTCTGTCACCACAACTACGGTTGAAGCGAAGCGGTACTTAAGAGTTCCCCGGTGAACCTCCGCCAGCTGGGACAGTACTCCTACAGCTAATCTGAAACAGTCGCTGTGTAACGATATTTAATCCATAAAATAATATTAATTATGTTAATTGAAGGTTGAAATTACTAATCTTTGAATTTAATATTTGAAATGAGCCAATGAAAAAGAAAGTGTTCCAAACCAACCCCAGGCGAATTTGGCCCGAGTTCGGTTAGGGTATCAGGTTATATAACCAGAACCCGAGAGCCTTTCTTCTTCATTGCTTCTAAACTACATCAAAACAGCAACAACAGCCGCGCGAGAGCACCCTAACCCTAGTTCTTCACTACTCTTCTCTTCCAATCTACGTGATAAAATCAATCCAAACTTTGGATTCGTGTGGAGTTCGTCGTTCTCTACAACATACTCAAATTCGGGAGGTATAACTCCGTATTTCCCCTCCGTTTATTTTCGTGCATATTTCCTTTTATTGCACAAATGGCACCTAAGGGATTTAACCCTTCAAGAGGAAGAAGACAACCAATCCTAGTGAGGAAGGTTCATTCGAATCCACCCACGGATTCCCTTTTTTGCCAGTCCAATCTAGCGATGGCACGTTCGACGGGTTTACTTTCAAACCCTAGACCAAGCCCTTCTGTGGTATGGAGACTTTTCCATGAGATCCATATGCACAGGCGCTCCCATCAAGTGGACTGTATTTCTAGAAACCACCCTTTCTTTGAGGCATTAGGATTACAATATTTTGTTAAACTTTGTTTTCCTGTAGCAACTAATGCCATTAGACTATTCTACTGCAATATCATATTAAACAC